>JBBJLS010000134.1:27381397-27403831 GCA_037577275.1 Bryconaethiops microstoma | reverse complement strand
GCTCTAGAGAGAGAGAGAGAGAGAGAGGGAGAGAGATACAGAGAGAGAGAGGGAGAGAGACAGAGAGAGAGAGAGAGAGAGAGAGAGAGAGAGAGGGAGACAGAGAGAGAGAGGGAGAGAGACAGAGAGAGAGAGAGAGAGAGAGAGAGAGAGAGAGAGAGAGAGAAAGAAAGCGAGAGAGAGAGAGAGAGAGAGAGAGAGAGAGAGAGAGAGAGAGAGAGAGAGGGGATAAAGAGAGATCAGTGGAGAGTAAGGGGGAGAAAGATTGAAGGAAGGAGAGAACTACACAGAAACAGAAAAAAAAGAAGAGAACGTTGGAAAGTAAGGGAGCGATAAAGGCAGCGAGAAAATAGAGATATAGAGAGCAGTACAGAGAGAGAGAGAGAGAGCGAGAGAGGGAAAAAGTGAGGAGAGCGAGAGAGAAAGTGAGGGAGGGTGATTGCGGTAGAGAGACGACACAGAGAGCAGTACAGGAAAAGAGAGAGATAGAGAGAGAGGAGTGGGAGAGAGAGTAATAAAGAGAGAACACAGAGCAGTACACAAAGAGTGAGAGATGTGAGATAGAGTGAAAAGGTAGAGAGGAGACACACAGAAAGCAGTATTAAGAGAGAATGAGAGAGAGCGAGAGAGAGAGAGAGAGAGAGAGAGAGCTGTGTGTCCCCAGAAGTAAAAGCCTTGTGAGAGGGCAAAGCTGCAGTGCGACAAAGAGCAGAGGATTTCCTCTCGTGTCCCTCTGCTCTCTCCATTACATTATCTGCAATTACAGTGATCTAAGGCTCTTTAATGTGAAAGTGGGAGACCAGGATGTGAAGGAATGAAAGCATCCTGCTGCCCTCTGCAGGTACACAGACACCAGCGCACAACTGTGAACAAAGACCAAACATGCAACCTCAGCAAACAAGCTCCACCAGACAAAACGAGCCTCTCCCTCATACAGAACTTCACTGACTTCACATATTTGTGTGTATATACTTTCACCTCTGAAATCTGAAACGCTCTTGGTCCCTGTAACACAGTAGAAGATCTTTCCAGAATAGCAACTAATGGCTAACAAACGTATGCGTTTACAAACGTTATTTATGGTATACCATCTACTAATATAGGCCGCAGGTTATCTGGAGCTCCTTGCCACTTTGGCAGGATAGTGAGATAAGCTTGTACAGAGAAATACCACAGTACCCACATGGACTTAACACATAGCAGCTATTTTGGGATTTTTTGCTCCTTGTAAAGGGCACCAATTACCATGAGAATTATGGTTTATTTAGAGAGCTGTTTTTAGACTGCTCCATAGGGTGTCACATCCACAAACACCCCCTGAAGAAGGGGGGGAGCCCTAGAGCTGTACCAGGGATCACATCCAGCCTGGAAATTAACTCCCATCTGAAAACTGACCCCACCATGCAAGCAGCCACCCACCTTAGATACAAGCCAAACCTAAAAGACCAGACCAGAAACTTGCAAGCATTATGAAACAGCTGCTCTAAGCACAAGTTACTGTATTACGCAGATTAAAAACACATTATACACTTGCAGATCACTTTGTTAGTGTACCAGATTTTCTATTACTTGACCATCAATATTACACTGAAAAAGAGGTGTCGGTTTACGGGTGGTTTTGAATAGTTAATAAAATGGCTATATTTGAATTGTAGACATTGCGACCACCAGTTTCCTATCACTACCACTGAAAAAAATGTTTTTCTACGTGAACCACCTAATCATTCTTGACGGCTTCGTTTACATCCTAATTATTGAATTAGTCAAACCTTTTGAAAAACTTGTGAAAGTTCAGTCTATATTCAAGTCATAGATTGATCATAAATCACTTGTAGTTCATTTATGTCATTGAACATATGTACAGTAAACCCCCACTTATCGCGTTCCAAGAGCACCCGTGTATACTGAAAAAACGTAAATATGTGATGTGGTAAAAAAATAAACATGCCCTCAAATATGCTCCTAAAACACTTTAATTTCATTTTAAGTTTAATACATTACCCTTAAAGAAAATATAAAGGTAAACCCGTATTCGTACTGTACAGTTTACACTGAACTCCTGCAGTGCTAGAATGTAAATACTGATGTTACCCCTGTATAGACTCTACTGTTATTCATGCACACGTGGTTGTTTTCGGTTATGCGCTGTTATTTTCTTTGGTATAAGTAATAAATTAATATAATTCACAGTAATAGAAATACAGGGCTTTAAGAACAAAACAAATAACATGAGAACACTCGAGACGCTCCATGGGGGAAATTCTGGACTATCTGCCAGAGATACGTAACAGGGCAGCAGCCAATCAGCAACAAGGAGAAATAAATAACATTCTCAGATTGGCTATTTTCAAACCTCCCATCTCTGAGTACAGCTGACTGTGACGTCCGGGCCTCGTCCGCCACAGCCCTTTGTCCTTGTGTTGATTGTTTGTGTTTGGAGCGGCGCTGAGCAGCAGAGGTTCATTCTGTTCAGGTGTCTGATTGCATTGTCGCCCAAACATAAACAACCAGCAAGAGGACGAGGGGGCATGACAGACAAGATATCTGCAGTTTCCACGTAGGTGTGGGGGTTTCCACAAACAATTATTAGTTTGGTTCTCAGAAAAAATCCGCAAGAGACTGAAGTCGTGCCTGCTGAACTGCAATTAAGCGGGGGGTAACTGTATTTATATCACAGCTTCTGAGGTCCAAATACAAACAGATTTTCTGCTCTTCCTTTATAGTCAGGTATGATACTGGACGGCAAGTCAGTTATATCAACAGTTCAATTAACTAATAGCTATTACAAAATCTAGGACCAGAGTCATGGTTTAATCTTTTCTATTTCTGCTTCAGCCCATCATCAGCAGCCAGAGGATCCCTACTGGCTGTTTATTTTTGGCTAGTGGACTATTCTCACCCTACTACTATATGATCGATGTACCCAATAAACTGTCCAGTAAGTGTAGATGCAAGGCACGCATACCTACTAAAATAGCAACTCGGTGTAAGAGAAATTATAAAATTGACTTTAGATCCAATAAATTTAATTTAAACTGCAAAACCCAGCACTGGACCAGAGCACAGTAGGGCAGCTGATGCGTCCATGGCACTGAGACAAATCACAATGTGCTGTGGAAGAGGGCCATTGGATTTGAGGGCCTCTTAGAGGGTTCCCTGCCTGGCCAGAGGTCTGGTGGGGGGTTGGAACACTGGTAGGCCTATTCTATTTTTAATGTAGCAGAAGAAAGAGTATAGGAGATTAAATATGGACGCTGGGTTGGCCAGTCAAGCAGATACCGGATATAGTAAAGTGGATCTAAGGATTGAGGGCAGCGCAGATCTTTTGACAGCTCTTTCATCATCATTCTGTCTCTTCCAGTCTTTCTAGGTATTTTGTAGACAAAATGCCTAACACTGGCAGCTCGCAACTCACTCAACACCTCACTACCACAGCTGTCCCCCTGGAATAGTTCATCTTACAACATAATCTCTAACAGGCTCTTTCCCTACAGAGCTCAATGAAAGTTAAGTAGTCAAAATATGAATATTGCTACACATTAGAGAGGAACCCTCAGGGTATTCTAGGCCGTCAGAAAAGGCTTAATTTTTTTCAGTGAAATGAAAATTACATGTTTGAATTTAAAGTCTGCAAGTATTGAATATTGCCACTATTATTTTGCTGTTGGACTTTGAACGAAAACTAAAGGATTTAATATTTGAAAACTGTACTTAACATGTTCGGTTAACTATTATTATCAACTAATTTTCTTCTTACCAACCAACATCAAAAGAGGCTGACAGTGAAATCAGCCAATCGAGTTCTGAGTGACAGTGTGTGGGAATAATTTTGTGAGTAAAAATGTTACCCCAGGCCTTCTTATGTTCCTATATGAGCCACTGACCATGAGTATGAGGGACAGCCTTACCAGGTTCAGTCAGACGTAAGAAATAAAAAGTAACGGTTGGTGCTCTGTACTTGGAATCTTTAATGAAAGATTCACCCTAAACTGCAATATATAGAGTAAAATGTCTCTTTGTTAAACATATCAAGCATGTAATACTTTTACAAGCTTCAAATGTCCATAATCGATCAATATAAGTAAAACAAAAACTGTGTGTACCAGCAAAAGTTTAGTACTAACATACTATTATAATCCCAAGGCCTGAACTGAAAACCTAGTTCTAAGGGTTCACCAAAGCTATTTACTTGCTATAAGCATTAAATTGACATCACTAAGTTACATAATAATAAAGCTACTGTTATAGCTATACACCTAAACACTGTTACATAACAACACCATTATATAACTAATCTTGTTGGTCTGAACAAATACTATGGCAAACTTGCCAGACTTATGACAACAAACAGGAGCATTAGATTGCATGTAGCATATATGTAGTAAAATTCCTCTTTAAGCTACTTAAGGTTCAGTTGAACATTTTTTGGGAACAGTGTTTATAAGACAAAATTATTGCCATTCTTTACCACATCTGAAATGTATCGAAATGTATCAAGCCCCCTGCTAGCCACAAACAGTTGGCTGAACTGAACTGAACAGTTTTCTTGTATTCTTTGCCAATAAAAACTAACTATGCAATCCGTGCTTAAAAGCATCCTTGGACCATTCCTCTTCTAGTGGCACCCAAAGAATTTGGAAAAATACGACAAACTGGAGGTGCCGGACACATTTCTAGGAAATTACGAGTCTGTAATTGAAGTTAACAGTACTATTCTTTCTTACGAACCAGCACTTTGGCCAGAAATGCTGACCGACCAACATGTAAGGCATAATCAAGGCTTTGCAAAGGCAAAACCATGTTTATCTTCTGACAGTTCTCTACAGATCTACATGGTAAGGATTGTATTTTCGCAATAAAATCACCTGTCTTTGACATAGACAAGAATATGCTTGGACAAACCTACAGGCTTTGAGACTCATCAGTTAAACACGGAGCATGGCTTAGACCTTTTCCAGATGCTCTACAATGACATCCAGGAAGATCCATAGTACTCCTATTACTCCTGGTCCTTTTTAAGCTACGGTGTTGCTTTGCTAATATTATCCAACAGTTTGACTGTTTATTCAGGTGCATTAAACCATTTTTTCTCTTCTACTACGATCCTTAAGATCTTGTGCCAGTTTTTGTCCCTGCCACAGGCCTGCAGTTACCCAAAACACTGCACGAGTGTTCGGTCTGCTTTTACTTGCTGCTGCTAGCACTATTTTGCATGTCTTCACTACCATGGTGCACTTTTTGCGTAAGCCAATGATAAATGTCATTGCTCCGTGATACCCATGTTGACAAGTCATTCGTTATGACCGAACTTTCAATTCTCCGTCTTCTTGTCTGTGCAGATCAGTTGCTGTCATGTCTGCAGAGATCAGCATGCATGGACTGTATTTCCCTTTTTGCACAATTAAAAATAGTGTCCCCAGCCACTGATCCATCCTCTGAAGTATAAACGAATCTGTGTTGTATGTTCTATTTGTACATGTCCTTGTATGTCCTTACATGTTGCCAAAGCAAATTCCTGTAATGTCTGTCATACTTGACAAAAAGTGTAGATTTACACTGCTGTGCAATTGCATGTGAAACGTCAGATGGCATGGTAACACAGTCAGCAAATGCCCAGGAAAACAGATATCGTTTGTGACAAGCTGTGACAATATTTTCACATTTGCACATTTTGAAGCTATTTTCTGAACTTGCTACATGTTTGGAGAATCACACACATAATATGTGAACTAGGTGATATAAACTTCATAATTACTACAGCTCAGATAGAATTCATGTAAGTAGTGATGAGCTTCAAAAACAAATAAGGCACATCTACCAACTTACAGGCATATCAAACCAGTGATGCGTTTATCATATCCAAAATAATGAGTTATTACCAAAAATAAAAACCTGAAAGACAACATTTCACCGATTATAAGGCATTTATGTATACTCTTAAAACAAAGTAAAACCGACGCATCCCTTTTTTCAGTCCATATAGGTCATACTGGACAAGTTCATTCACCTATAGACCAGTGGTGTATATTTCACAACCCTGTGCTAGTTTTTTTCTTCTCTTCTCTCACGGTAAAGCAAGTGTTCACACTTGTACACAGTGAAAAGGCCCAGTGTAAGAACATGCTGTGCACAGATCAGGAATACTGTGTGTTCTGGCATGCAAATGGTGAATTTAGAGTCTGCACTAAAAGGTCAAAGAGGCAGATCCCCACCAGCATTTCTGCATCCATGACGTTTATTAAAGAACATGAAACCAAGATCTTGGAATCTTTTACACATTTAGGAATTACACAAAAGAATACAGTATATCATTAAAACGGCAGCATAGTAAGATATATCTTACCTAAATGTCTGCTACTAGCAGTTGTGAGCTGTAGCCCCACTGTTAGCTTGGTGCTAAAAAATACATCTAACATTAATACCAGATATACATGAAGTAAATGTAATCGTTTCTGCATTAAATATTGTCACCTGATGACATGAACACAGTTTGACTGTATCCAGCTTAAACATTCAGTTAAAACTTTCATAGTTGTATTTGCAATTTTTGACTCTTAATATGTCTGTTATTCAGATTTAAATCATAATAAAATAACCTCTTTTACCTACTAGACAATGCAGGGCAAGTTTACTTAAATTGCACATTATCACACACACACACGTCATCCAATGATTGCATGATTTTTGTGCTAGAAGGTAAAAGTAGAAACAACTGATTAATGGAAGGCAGAGGAACACCAGGCAGTTTTAAGCATCCTTTTACAACTGGCAACAGTTGGGGCAGATCTGATATCCATGGGTAGCTGGGTCCAGCAGCGGGCAGCATAATGGCTAAATGCCATTTCACCCTGTTTCGTTTCAGCTCTGGGCACCACTTGCTGACCAGCTCCTGCTGATCTAGGAGGCCTTCCAGGCTGATTTTCATCACGTGATTAATAGATATATTTAGGGTCCAAACTTTATAAGTGACTTGCAAACAATGTGTAATACTAAGAATTCAATTTTGTATCTGATTAAAAGCCAGCACACGAGCCTGAGGACAACATTTCTCATTGTTTTTTGTGATTTTCTAACAATCTTTTCATTTTTCAGGATATAAAGATTATTGCCAATAGGAAACCTATGGTTTCTGTGCAATTTATCTGTTTTTTCAATGCGCATGAAGTATGAAAAAAAAGCCACTTCTTTTTCTGTTCTACCATTACCAAGATTGATACTGAAATCAGAATCAGAAAACTTTATTTATCCCGGAGGAAATTGAAACACTGAGTAACTGTCGATACTCCTATTAATTACAACTTCTTTCTTTAAAAGTAGTCATGTTTAAAAGAAGCTATACAGAACTGAAGAACTTTACTAACAATGAGTATCTAAAAGAAGGCTTTCAAGCTCAAACTACTCAGACACTTCTGCACAGAATACACTGCATTTTCTAAGAGTACTGTTGAGAAGTATTTGTAATTTTCTGGAATGTCCATATAGACAATAATGAGTATTAATTGTGCTTTAAGGAAGAAAACTATCATCTTTCAGTAATGTGTTGCATATTTTTTTGTATCATGTTACTCTGTCAGTCAGTCCTGCTATTCACTTTATCATGAAAAAAACACTACAACAGGACAAACTCAATTCATTCGATGCCTTTTTTAGGACTAGTTGTACATACAATTTAGTTGTTTTTTTTAATTATAGATTTAAAGTCATACGTGGCTGCATATGTGAGTGGAAAGAAGATTTCTTTGTGATATTTCAGTTGGATGCGTGCTGATGAAAGGTCCTGTGCTTCAGATTGCCCTTGAAAAACACAGAGTCAGTAGGGCTGGCACATGAGTATCAGTTTGCATGGTGGTGGACGATCACACTAAAATTAGAATATTGATCAGGAATGGGTAGATATGTGAGTTTCCTGTGCGACAACAGGAAAAAGAGGATAAGATTTATATTTTTTCTGCGGGCTGAAAGTGACACGGAAAATATGTCCGGCCTCCAAATGTGTAGCAAAGGTGCGAATAATTCCAGGTCTGTGTATGGAGAGAATGTTGATGTTGACCGTCACTCCCTCACATGCGGACACTAATTTCACACCTTTGGCAGAAAACAGAGCCTCAAAGCCTACTGATCTCTAGGACACAACCACCCCAAGACCACCTCAGCAATTAAGCTATTCATTTCAGTATTTAATTAACAGTTGTCCACCAGCATATTCTCATTCGTCTCAACCACCTATCAAACAGTTTCATTCTGTCCTTGGAATGAGTGACTAAAACCCTAAACAACATGTAAACAAAGAAATACTAGTACTAGACTGTTTAAAAGTTTGGAATCACTTCTTATAATACATTTTTATTTAACACAACAACAGTTTAATGTAGTTCAATGCAGTTTTAAAGCTCATCAATTACACACCCAACTGCATTATCAAGATTTTATTAAAAGCTTTGAGCTTAAAAGTACTTTTTGAGCTTTAAAAAATATATAGTTACTTCAATGATTGATCACCACTTTTCAAATACAAGACATACTGGATGGAAAATGCATAATAACTCAAATCTCAATACTACAAGGCCTTTTCAGTTACTTTTCAGAAAGCTTTATTCTTATTATTCTGGAGAGTCAGCCCCCACCCCCCCCCCCAATTTTGTTCTAATTATTAGAAACATGTGATTGCACGGCTTAGAATGTTACACTAAAAATAGATACCAACTAAAAATGTCATTAACTAAATGAACAGTGTTGTAAATGTTTTAGATAAAATGCTTTAGGTAAAATATACAAGAATGAATTACATTTCAATGACATTTATTTTTGATCCAAAGAAAATTCCATTCCAATGAAAGCCAAATATATTGTGCTGCAATGTTTCCATTTTGTTCCATCAACAATTGAACTTTATGTTGCAGAAAAACAGGTTGGACTTCTTTCCTTGAATGGAAATGTGTGGAAATCAGGCACGTGCAGAGAGGGGGCTTTAGGTTCTCAAGCCCCTGCACCTTTGGCCATAGTGCAACATCTGGCAAGACTAGGGCCACACTTTGGTTTTGTGTTTGGTTTTATAGCATTGAAAACACTGATTCACAAACACATAACAACACATTAGACCACAAACTGTACTGCACCACATCGATTTGATTCAAATGTGTACACCATCTCCACATTAATAAAATCTATTACATCAGCAGTTAAACTCAAAAGACAAAGCTGTACCGATTAAATACATTTTATTTATGTGGAAATGATGAACGGCTTTAAGGTATTTGAATCCTGTCAATGCATCACTTTTTACAGTGTACAGACACACACAAATACACGTGATCATTCCTTCTCTCCACAGGATGGTCTGCTCTTTGGTTTCAAGCATAGTACTTTCATGACCTCTGAGGTCAAACCTATCAGAGCATAACTGATAGGAAAAAAAGCTCTATGAGGATTGTCTACGAGTTTAGGCTCATGAAAGACTATGTTTTGACGTTAAGGTGTGTCACAGCCCCTTGAAGGTAATCCAATCTTAGTAACGACAGGACTGACATGATTTATATTCTGCGACTGAAAGACGGCAGAACAGTGAGTGCTGTAACCTCATAAGATGTATCAGATCACATACTATCGGTTTATGACCTACATGCTGATGTATAGCTAACAGAGGTTGCATCATGACATTAACACGGCTGTAAATAGTTCAGTTAGTACTTCAGTTATTTAGTTTATGTCTACAGCTATATAAGTCTAACAATAAATCATTGAACTGCAGTACTTGAAAGCTGTTTGGAAAAGATCTTCATTTGTTAATGCAGAAATCATTTTCTTCAATGTCTTGAAGAGACCAAGGGAACAAGTTTCAAAAAAACAAAACTTCAAGATTATGCATAGTATAGTAATGCAGTATGCAGAGTATAGTAACACTCTTAAAAATACATGTTCCTAAATGGTCCTTTAACCCATATACAACATTTACGTTATGGAGAAAGATCTTTAAACTAGTCTTGTTCTGCTCATCCATTGCATTTTTAAAAATGTTCCCATGGGAATCAAAAATGGTTTCTTCTACACCCTTTAAAATGGTCTTCATAGGTTCTTTAGTGAAGACAACCGCCATGTAGAACCATGACAACTCAAAAAACCCTTTGAGTGGTTTAACGGTTCTCTATAATGGAGAAACTGTATACTGTGGTTGTCAGAAAAAAAAACTCTTAAATTGTCTGAAAAAGAAGAAAAAAAAAGAAAATGCAAATATAAAAGTATTATTGAGAGATATAGCAACAATATATTTCTTCACAGAACCATTAAATAATGGTTTCATATAGCACCAAAAAGGGTTCCACTTCCAGATGTTTCAAGACAATTTTGTACTACACAGAACCTTCTTTGCTAATGCGAGTGTAAAACACACTGGGTAATCACAGTACACTCTTAAAACTAAAGTTTCCTAAACGGTCCTAGGCTTGAACCATCAAAAAGATAGTTTACACTCACACATCATTTACAACGTAGTTCTTAAAGAACCAGGCTCTTTAGGGAACCCCTTTAGTTGTGGAAGTTCCTCGTCATTGCATAGCAACCAGCTGCCACAGGAAATAAACTGATGTTCTTACCTGGGCCCCACATTAAAGGTCTCTTCCTCTGCCTCTTCCCTTCCCTTCTGCTAGTTCTCCTCTTTCACCCCCTCGAGGCTTTCCTCTTCCACCCTGACACAACAAATTTCTTGCAGAAGTCCTCTCTGGCATGGACAACTTGTGGGTCCCGAAAGTACCTTCAGCTCCTCTGCTGTAGAACTACAATGGGATGGCAGAATGGTCCTTGTGAACTCTGATCAACTGCGAGTGAAAGTGAAGCAGTCTCCCGCACGGGCAGTACGCATTCGCGGAGACGCAGGCCATGCTGCGAAGAGAAAAGAGCGAGCAAACACATTACCCCCTAGTATCCCTCCCCCCTCTCTACTCCATTCGATCTCACCACACTGAGAATACAGAACAAGTGCAAGACATTCCTGCAGCTAATCACAGCAGAACCTTAATAAGTGAGGACAACTGTGTCAGGAGGGGGAGAGACGCAGAGTGGGGGGCGAGACGAGGTTGAAAAGCAGCAGGGGGAGTGGGACAGGGAGAAGAGTCAAGTGTCAATGAAGGCATGGAAAGGTACAGAGACATATACAGTACACACAAGAACTAGCAAGAAACATACCTCCTGTTTGGAGACTGCAGTGCCTTTTCCTGCTGAGACGCAATGCACATGACAGCAATTTGTCACTGTCAGATCAAACCCTTATAAAATATTTTTTCCATTTATAATAATTTAGACCCTTTAAAACACCATTCATGATGACCTTTAATGAAATTTGACATAGTGGAAAGAAGCTTTGGGGCAGTGCTCACCAATCCTGCCCCCCAAACCCAATTACTTCCACCCAACACCTTTACCTAACACTAATGCAACTGATCTAATACCTAGATGTGGTAGACTGTGTGTAACGGCTGCTGTTTGGAGTTAGATGCAAATGTTTGAACATCCCAGTCAAATTACATGTTTTGTTGGTACACATCCTCTTCGGAGACCAAACTTATATTTGGCATTTGTCTGCACAACACTTTGAAAATTTCATAATTAACAGTCACTTAGCCCATTTGGAATTTAGGGTTTTCATGTAAACCAATGCATTTATGCAGATCTTTCTCTTTAGCCTTCTCAGTTTAGCCCCACCCATTTATGATGAGGTTATAAAGGAACACACAGCATTTTGTAAGAGGCACAATACTGGCAGTCAATCAGAACAGATATCATTTACATGTTTTATTTTTTCCAGTGTGTTAAATTCAGCAAAAAACATTATGTGTAGTACAAGTGTGTAGAGGATGTAGAGGATGTATACTTATTTTCACATGAAAAATCAGCAAAACATGTCAATTGTCCGTGACTTGACTGAATACATATCAATCACACAATTTTCAAGGGTTCTTTAATAACAACAAAAATGTTCCACTATTGTTACAAGTGAACCTATATAGAATTCCTTTTTTGCTAAGGAATAAATAGTAAAATTTTTACATTGTGTATATGTCACAACAGATGGACCAATTCCTTTGAATAAAATCTCAATACATTAACATATACCAAATGTTTTCTCTCTCATATGAAGTTATGCCTTTTGAGACATGTGGTTTTGTTGAAGTAATGATTTCCAGTCAGGCCCTACGTATTACATGAGAAGAGCACAACAGTCGCGTACTATGAAAGTGAACAAATCAAGTGTCCTCTATTTCCCTTTAATGCTTCCATCAAAGTTTCCAGCTGCTGCTGAAAATGGGGGAAATTCCAGTCACTCTACGTGACGACTTCTTTGCTTCACTGGACAATATCTACAGTAGCTCAGTCAGTCTATGACACATCTAAAAGGATTCCAAGAGGTCAAACTCGCAGTGAGGCCAACCCTCAAAATGAATGCGCCAAATGTCATGTCTGATATGAAATACTAGATAGAATATCAAGTGACATACAACAGTGCAGCACCCCTCAGCAAACACATGGAGGATGATAGAAAAGAAAAGCATGAAATCAAGATGATCAAATGGGAAAATCAAAAAAGCTCAATAAATGTTTTTTATGTTGCTTTACAAACTTGAGTGAGCTGTTAAGTGGCGGATTTTTAAACCCAGACGTTAACAGGGTATATTAGTACTCCTCTAGGCCACACACTGAGCACAAGTCCACGAGAGAAGGGCATAGGGGGTTTGAGGGGCTTCATTTTGGACTAGTAAGCACATTTCAGCAACTAGGGGCTGGGAGGGTAGGATTACAGGAACACGGTGGCAGTCATAGTCCTCCATGTCCCCCTGTCATAAACAGCTCCCAAATGTTCACACCACAAACCATTAAAGTTGTCTGCCACTCCCAGACCACAATTCATGGTTACACCTTTTCTACTGGCTAAAGGTATTTAGGACCAGCTGACCATCAGACCAGACCACAATTAACTCATTAAAATAAAAAAATAATCCTGAATATCATTAAATTGACAAAAACAGCTGTCATCTTGGTGAAGTAACAAAGGCCATTCTGTGGGTGATCAGTAATCATTTTCCTCCACACCGAACTCATCCAACCATGTCTTTACGGAGCTCGCGTTGTGCATTGGGGTACAGTCATGCTGGAATTGAAAAGGTTCTTCCCCAAACTGTCCATAAAGTTTGAAGCATGGCGTTGTCCAAATTGTCGTGGTATGCTGACGCATTAAGATTGCCTTTCACAGGAAGGAAGGGCCACACGAACCGAATAATTAAGAGATGTGTCCCAATACTTTTGTCTATATAGTGTAAAACGATTTAACTTTGCGGACAACATTTGAATTGGAAATAAATTCTCAATCGCCTGCAGCGTAAACAAACTGGAAACACGAAATGAGTGCAGCTTGGTGGTGTTAAATTGACAAAAACAGCTGTCATCTTGGTGAAGTAACAAAGGCCATTCTGTGGGTGACCAGTAATCATTTTCTCCAGCAGAGGGAGACTCTTTTACATTTTATACCTTGTAATGAAACGTAGGGTGGATTTTACTCTATTTTACTCTGGTACTGTAGATGCATGTAAAAATCAGTGGGTTTAGTGGGTTCAGTAAGACATAATGATTGAGGGATTGGGCATTGCCTCTTAAATGACCTCCTGACCCTGGGCCTGATTACAGCGGGGCAAATTGCTTCCCTCCCTGACTGGCCCCTATGTCACCAAAACACAAGTAAAGTTAAAAGAAAAGCAGATTTCTGAGTGAGGGTTTGCAGATTTGGCCACAAAGCAGCCTAATGTTACTTTTTCAACAAATGTCATGTTTCACGTTTTGAATATAAAAATAATACACACACACACACACACACACACATATACATATACACACACATTATATATATCGTTGCTCATCTAATTTGCATAAAGGATTGGATGTCTCAGTTATGTGTATTTTGTCAATTCTCGTCACGGTATAGGATGTCATTACGCATTGCACTTGATGCTAATAAAAAAAAGAACATTTTTGATATGACATCACGTACTTAAACTCCCCCAAATTAAAACTCCCCTAATTCGCTGTTTTTCAATCACTTTATGAATCAGCAAAATCTGAAAAATAATTTTTTGACAAAATATCGCCGTCAGCATAGCAACCAAAATACACTATATGGACGAAAGTATTGGGACGTATTTTAATGAATCTGCATTCAAATACATAGGCTTTAATATGGTGTTGGTCCCCTCGCCCCCTTTGCAGCTATAACAGCTTCCACTCTTCTTGGAAGGCTTTCCACAAGTTTTGGAGTGTTTGTGCCCATGCATTCTGTAGAGCATTTATGAGGTCAGGCACTGATGCTGGATGAGAAGGCCTGGCTCGCAATCTCCGTCCCAGTTCATCCCAAAGGTGTTGGATGGGGTTGAGGTCAGGGCTCTGTGCGGGTCAGTCAATTTCCTCCGCACCGAACTCATCCAACCATGTCTTTACGGAGCTCGCGTTGTGCATTGGGGTACAGTCATGCTGGAATTGAAAAGGTTCTTCCCCAAACTGTCCATAAAGTTTGAAGCATGGCGTTGTCCAAATTGTCGTGGTATGCTGACGCATTAAGATTGCCTTTCACAGGAAGGAAGGGCCACACGAACCGAATAATTAAGAGATGTGTCCCAATACTTTTGTCTATATAGTGTAAAACGATTTAACTTCGCGGACAACATTTGGATTGGAAATAAATTCTCAATCGCCTGCAGCGTAAACAAACTGGAAACACGAAATGAGTGTAGCTTGGTGATGTTCACGGAGTACCTCAGCTGAAGCTGGTTAATCAGTCAGCAGGTGTTAAATCAACTCCTCACCTCTGCTGTTTGTTTGTGGTGTTGTACTGCTTGCGTTTCTCTCAGTGTCTCCTCCGAACTTTGCCATACTCTTCACTGCTGACATGTCTTCTCACGAAGCGCTTGCAGCCCGATTCCTGACTTTTGACCAAATGTACAGCTATGAAAAACGTCTGCAGACTTTTTCCGACTGGCCTTTCCGTGAGGACTGTCAATGTACGCCTGAGCTGGTGAGTCACCTCTGCTCAACACTGAAACGCCTCTACGAGTTTGTAGCAAATCACTCACACTTAAATATTAAGTGCTTAGTGTTTTCATTTGTATGCAGTTGAACTGGTTTGAATTGACTCAAAGAAATACTTTGAATTCAACACTTAATATAATTATTGGAGCTTAATTTAAAACATATACAGTACACAACATGAACAAAAGTATTGGGGCACCTGACCATTACACCAACAGGGACTTTAATGACACTGAATTCAAATACACCTGTTTGTAGCTAAAACAGCTTCCACTCTTCTTAGAAGGCTTTCCTTAAGATTACGGAGAGTTTCTGTGGGAATGTGTGCCCATTAATTCTGTAGAGTATTTATGAGGTCAGGCACCAATGTTGGACGAGAAGGCCTGGCTAACAATCCCAATACTTTTGTCCATATACTGTGCCTGTTAGGGGTTGTGACTACTGTGTGTAATTCCCAGGGTGTTGCCACCTGCTTAACGCACCCACCCAAAAAGTTATCTTCAAACAAGCTTATCTGCTGGTTTTGTGTATCATGGCAGCTTAATGAGGAGTTGCTTTAGAGGCTGTATGCCAAGAACTGTAACGAGCTCTAGTCATATATTGATTACATTTAGTTTTATATTCTTTCTGACGCTTCAGTATGTGTTTTGGATCTCTGTTAGCTAAAAGTGGGATCCAGGTGACCGCTAAGCAGTTTGGCTTGGTTTGATTATAGGAACTAAACCTTGTAAACTAATATGTAGGCTGAGCTCATGTGTTCACATAGTCTCACTTTATCCTGATTGTGGAAATAAGCTCTAGGCCAGCATTCATGAAGCTTTGCAGGACAGGAGGGCTGATTTAGGACCTGTTGCTGTCAGTAAGGTGATCATGAGGATCCAGAAAATCGAACTTTATTTATCCCAGAGGAAATTAATGACCAATAAAACGATAGTCAAAATAAAAGTATCCAGGAAATAATCTGTACTCTGTGTGCTATATGCACAAAATGCAGTGGTCAGTGAGGTGTGTGTGTGTATGTATATATGTGTGTATCTCACAAACACACATACACACTATAGATAAGTAGAATTACTTCTGAAGTAGTTTACTAACACATCGTGGTTTGAAGTTGATCTCCATACCGAGTTTGTTATTGCACGTAATGGTGACATAAGTAGTGCTCTTGCACATGATCCTACTATTGCATAAGTGGTGACATGAGTAGTGATATTGTGCATAAAACTTTAATTTAGTAAACTGTTGCGAATAAGATATTGCACGTAATGATTATTTAGCACACAATAAGAAATTGTGCAGTCAGATCCTACATTAGCCTTCCTGAGTATCTGTATGAAAACAGTGCCTGCCACATCTGTAACACTGTGTCCTCAGCAATGCTTATCTATTCCAACACTCAACTGTATTGCTTTTCACTCTTTGACCTTCCTGTTTCTCTCTGATTAAATTACTGATGATAAAGGCAAAATGCCTGTAACAATGATACACAGTTTTGGGTCTTTTTTTTCTTCAAACAAAACAAACCACCACGGGCCCCTGCCCCCCAGAGCCCATTCCAAATGTCTGATGTGCGATATTCGTCATATAGATGGATATTCTTGTCTCTGTATCTGCCCTCAGATGGCCAAGGCTGGGTTCGTCCACTGTCCCAGTGAGAATGAGCCTGATGTGGTGTGCTGTTTCTACTGCCTTAAAGAGCTGGAGGGCTGGGAGCCTGAAGATATTCCCTGGTAGGCCTCCTGTCATTTGCATGCACCTCACTGCTTTGATATTCTTGTAACTATGAGGATCTCATGTGAACATGGTTCAATTTCATATGTGTATATATGTGAATGACATACACACACATACATATTTTAAGTCTGTATGCAATTACTATATTGTTAGTCTCTTTGTTGTGTCCCCATAGTATTTTTATATTTTCTTTTTTTTATTTATTACACATTCAGATATCTAAGTTTAATTATAATTCATTCTCCACTGTTTTTACCCTCATTGTTGATCTATGTTGTGAATGTAGTGTGTTGTATGTTGCACCCACGGTCCAGGAGGACGATATTTCTTCTCACTATGTACTAAATGTATATGGCTGGAATGACGAAGCTCGACTTGACTTGACTTCACTTGATTTGTCATGATATGACAAAGATCTTAATTGACTGACTTTGCCAGAGTTTCAGCATGCTACAGAGTGTCAACATGCCTACTGGAACATACATTCTTTTAAACTGATCTGTGTGTTTGAAAAAGGTCTGAGCATGCCAAACGCTCCCCGGACTGTGCTTTTCTTGAGATGAAGCCTTGGGATGAGCTCACAGCTATTGAGTTTTTCCATCTGGAACATGGGCGGATTCGCAACTACATTGTAAGTAGGAGTGCACCCTTTAAGAAAAGTTCTTTGAAACGATGTCATGGAAGAACTTCTTTTGGTTTCAACGGGTAGTTCTTTATATAAAGGGACTATTTTGAACTGCTACATCAGGGGTGCAGAACTCTGGTCCTGGAAGGCCAGTGTCAAGCACAATTTGGTGATTTCCCTGCTAAAACACACCTGACTTAATTAATCTGTTTATTACTCAATTTACTGGGCATTTGATTAAAAGAACTATCAAACTGTGCTGTTCGCTGGCCCTCCAGGACCAGAGCTTTCCACCTCTGCCCTACACAATGCAAAGTATTTCATACGACAATGGATCTAAGAACTATTAAGGAAAATTTTCCTTTAAAAGCTTACATTTAAAACTAGTATAATGACTATTGCAAATTTGAGTCCCCCTCTCTCAACCCCAATCTTTTGTCCTTCTAGAGGAAAGTGGGGCACATGAAGATTGCACATTTCCGAGATGAAGTGGATGATATCAGCAAAAATCTTAAAGTTCTTTTTGATATTGTGCTTTAATGTGATTTATCTTTTTTTATTGTTTGCTTTGTTTGTTCTGTGCTTTAAGTAAGTGACTTTATCCCCTTTAAGCACCATTTTAATTTGAGTAAAGTCATCCTACCTACCTTGCTTGTGTAGTTATCAGTTCGCCACAAGGAGGCAGTGTCATACAGGCCTCAGTTCAAGCTGCAGAAAATGACAGAAAAATACTGTTTCCTTTCAACATTTGCTCCGCCTTTCCACAAACTGTAAGCACAGGACTTCAGCTGTATAGCATAACTGAATTCATGAAATGCTTACCACAGTTAATTTAGCTAAAGTTGCCACGATAGCTAGCTTTTCTTTTTTCGGTGGGTCGGAGCCCCCACTCATCCAAACCTTGACCCTGGGCAGATGGTCTTAAGTCCCTCCTTCTCAATACCAACTGTTGCCCCAGCAACATCTGTCACTGTGGAGACCTCTCAGTGTTGGGGAGGAAGGGGAGAAGACAAAGTTTATCATTTAGATTGGTGGTTTGTTCAAGTGAATCCTAGCAATGAGACCTTACTTTTTACACATCTGGTGTATTTTTACAAGGACATAACTGTCTATTAAGCAACTCCACACCCCAGTAAGGTATTGTATGTTTTGTAGCATAGTGTATTTGTATATTTTGCATCAGGTTATATTGGGGGAGGAACTGTGACACTTTTGTAAGGTGTGAGAGAGGGAGTGAGAGAGAGATGGGAGGGGGGATTAGAGGTACTATCCCATCTCCCCCTTCCTCTGTCCTGGATTAATGTCTAATGCAGCGCTCTGGACACTGAGCCCCCATCAGCTGCTTAATTCTACTTTATCCCCTTGCTACGGAGCAAATAGAAAAATAAGACATTTAAAAAAAAAAACAGAGAAAATGATGTAACAGTCAAGAGGACGAGCTCTGAAGAGTCCACTTGTGTTCACTATAAAGTCACTTTTTATTTTTATTTTTATTTTTATTTATTTTTAATTGCTTCACATAATTGAAATGGCCCAATCCTCGTCCATGGATGTGGTGTGGTGCACCATCTGCATGTGTATATGCCAACTGTAGCAGGTGCTGGGGATTTGTACAGTATTTAGTCTTTATGTTAATCAAGCAATTAGCATTGGCAATTAGTGGTCCACTCTAGTGCTGTTATTAATTTTCATCCCCACATCCCATAAAGAGCGGAGAACAATAATCTGCTCTGTTCCCCGTTTTGCTCATAGCCCATCGCTTTCTGTCTCATCACTCAGACTTTGATGGGTGCCCGTAGGCCCACTCCAAACCGTGGCTGGTTAGTTACTCCGTTTTAGCTCCTGCGAGTGTGTGGCATATGGACAAACGGACAGATGTTCCTAACAGAAAGTTTACAACCTGAGAGAGCGCCATTGGGGCCCATCTGTTGCTGTGTGTGCGGTTCCTCCCTCCTGGTCCCTTAGCGATCCTCATCTTACACTGAAGGGGCCTTCCCTCACCTCCACTGCACCCCCAGTCACCCACAGCAGCTACAACCCCATAATTAAAGCCATTCACAGCTTATTACATGCTGAGCAAATTAATGATGAGGGCCTCACCTGGAGGTGTGGGGTTAAACACTCAAGAGCGCGGGAGGCCACTCAATGAAGACCATGCACTTGTGCCTCAGCAGGGCAGGACACAAGGCTGACTTTTTGGGTGGTGATTTCCCTTTTAGAAGTGCCTATCATAAGTCCCTAACCTAACCCTGTCATGATCCTGACCTAAAAGCTTCCATCGGTAGACCATCATCTCTCTGTTTCAGGGATTGCGTCAGGCTTCTTTTCATGTCTATAACAGATGGGGCCCATAAGGGTATGGTTGGAAAAATGCGTATTTTTGTTGATTGTCTAACACATTTCCACAACTTGATTTTGATTGAATAGCAGAGAAGAAAATGGTGCAACTTTAACAATGCAATGTTAAATGGCGTGAACCGCATAAATATTTGTGTATTAGAAGAAAAGGATCAGGCAACTAAATTTAAAATCCCCGTTTTGTCAATAGATAATAGAAACTATGATTTTAGATTCTTTTAAAGCATATGTTTAATGGTCATTTGTGTCAAACATTTGTGTGTGCCATATACTGCAACATGCATTGGCTCTGAAACACTCTGATAATGTCTTTAAGCTCACCCACTGCAAGATGCACTAAAATGTTTATCCAAAAAGTCTGCTTAAGCTCAACCTTTCCGGGTAGATTAAAAATGGAATAGCCAGACAAACGTCAATGTAGATTAATTTTCAAAGCTGTACACAGACTGACATGGCGCATCTAAGAAAGATTTAGTAACAGACTTCACTGCCCCGCACAGGTTTCAACTCAATATATGACCAGTGTTTTTAAAGTGAGTAGTTCTGAGGGTGTAAGGCAGTTAGAATTCACTTTACTTTCTCATGCTCACATTTGTATATTTACTCCACTGTGTTATTTACAGATGGTGTGATACATACACTAGTTTGTGTATATATGTATGTGTATGTATGTTCAAACTGATAACAGCATGACCTGTAAAAATGCATCTGTTTCATTCAATTAAATTACTAATAAAAGTGAAGTACTAATAAAATTGTTAAATATAACTGTCAATACCTGTTACTACCCTATATCATGTGAGTTTTGCTGCAAGTATCACTTTTATTCAATGCTCCTCACGTTTAAGGAGCTGAGCCCAGTTAAGATCAAAAAGACTTTGTGTCATGACCCTGATCCTAAACTGTATTGCTCATTATTCCAGTGGTGAGTTTATTCACTCCAGGATGTATAGCAATATACTGTATTTCACAAGATGCATAGGCTCCAAATCCCCCACGACCTCTCTCCCACCCCTTTTGCCGTTCTTTTCTTTCTTTTTCCATCCCTTTCTCTTTTTCTCTCCATTACTTTGCATGGCAAGCGGTGCGAGGGGACCCTGGGCTCCCTTCTCTCACACGGCCGGGCCCTCCTACCTTGCCTTCTTTTTGTGCCTCCTTCCATAGAGGCCCCCATCTGTCCCTCCTCTCCAACCATTGTGGAAACTCAAAGCTGGGCCACCTCCACAAAGCAGTGGGCGTGTGGAGGGGGGGGAGCCAGGGTAAACACGACAGCATCCCCGTCCCATTAGAAGCTCTTTAACTCTGACACCCCAGCACTCTCGCGGGGCCCTGCGCTGAGGGCCCAGACTCAACCCTTCAGCCCCGCAACCTGCGTCTGACTGCACAGCGCACAGCCCACTCTTTCTTCTCTGTTAATTCTAAACCCTTCCTGAGTTTGTGTTCTTCCACGACTTGCTTATAGAACATTCTCCTCCTTTCTGTTTATACCTAATCCAGACTAGAATGTGTGAGTGTACCACTGGTGGCATGAGGACAAGTTGTTTGCGTTCTGTGTTTAGGGGCCGCTGGTGCATTTTCTAATTGGACAGTGGAGCAAAAGATGTTAACTCCATCTCATAACCGTCTTAGACATCCAATCCAGTTTGTGTAAATTCTCAATAGTTCTCATTATTTGATGCAAGAGTTGGAGGACGGTTTATGCAATTTCTTTTAAAGTGGGAGGATCATTTGAAATTTGAATAAACTGGATGGAGCAAAGAAGAGCTCACACAGTCTAACCATTATGTTTGTTACAAAAGAATGTTGGAGATTTTAGGCATATGTTAACAGAATAGAAGCAATTCCTTTAATGCTTTTTAAGCAAACGTGTTAGAGATTCAAAAAGCCAGTCAGTTCGTTCAAGCTAAGAATTTGCAATATTTTAGCACAGAGCTATCTTCCTACCATTTCAATAGAGATGTCATGTCCTCATCAAACACCATCATAGGAAGGTATCCTGAAAAAAACATAATTGGGAGATCTCTTGATTCTGTCTTATGACTGAGAAAGTATCCCTTATGAGATGTCAATATGACAATTACATCAATTGACAGTTCATGCTCACAAAATATACTTTCTAGATTATGACCTGATATACAAAATAATTTTTTTTTTTTTTGCTCGGCAGCAATGTTATCAATATTATTGAAAATATTATTTTGTGAGAGTTTATGAATTTGAGAGTGAAATGGTATAATTTCTTGAAGACTAGATGAAGCGGTAAAAGAAAAAATATATTTTCTCCATCCACTTTCTTTAGGTTTTTAAGAAGTTGCTTACATAAGACATGAACAAACTGGGAAAAGTTATGAATGTGAAATAATTTTCTTTTCCACACTGCCATCTTTGTCTTTCTTCCCTTTCACTCTGGCTTGTTCTTGTCCATTCAGTTCAGACCCTCTTTGTCCTTTTTTCCCCCAAAGCTCTTCTTCCCTCTGGCCCCATCTCTCTTGTTTCTCCTCCCAGCTGCTCCCTGTGTCTCACTCACTGTCTCAATTTCACTGGGCTCCTGCTCTGGCACCTTGGCCCTTCTTTTTCGTGTGTGTGTGTGTGTGTGTGTGTGTGTGTGTGTGTGTGTGTGTGTGGGAGAGAGAGAGAGAGAGAGAGAGAGAGAG
>JBBJLS010000134.1:27361510-27381297 GCA_037577275.1 Bryconaethiops microstoma | reverse complement strand
TGTGTGTGTGTGTGTGTGTGTGTGTGTGTGTGTGTGTGTGTGTGTGTGTGTGAGTGTGAGAGAGAGAGAGAGAGAGATGTGGCTCAGGAGGAGGGAGGATCACAGTGTTAGCAGCAGCTTAAAAGCAAGGGATTAGGGCAGCACAGTCACTGATTAAAGCCTTCCAGCCTCCTATGGCCCCATTAATACAATCTTAATCACAATGCTTTATCCCTCATCTCACCCCTGTGGATCAGGACCTTCATTTAGTGGGAGTTCGTGTTGTTTGGCCAGTGGATTAGTGCCACTGATAAACAAAAAAAGCGAAGGGGGGAAAAAGGGAGAGAGAGGTTTCAGACTGCACTTTAATGTCTCATCAACCTCTCTTTATCTCTCGCCCTTTTTCAAACTGGAACTTCGTTCCTGCCACTTTGCCGCAGCAAAGGAACCAGTTTAAGGAGAAGTTAAGATGTCATTTTGAAGTGCTCTGTTATGGCATAAACCAAATATTTTATTTAGATTTATTTACAGAGGCAGGTTGTGGACAACAATATTCTGAACAGTTTTCATACTGATTCCCAATAGGTATGAAGTATTATGGAGGAATATTTTGTGCTGACTTTGGTAGCCAGGACCTGACTAATATATGGGTTACCTGATAAAATTAACTGATGTTGGTTGTTGATTAATATTGGTGTGAATCTGATATGTTTGGGGGTTTTTTTGTGTAAACCTGCTTAGCTTGTTTAGCTTTTGGGAAAAACGCCTCTTTAGTAGTTCTTGAGTTGAGCATGCAGTTCTACAATTAGTAGAGAATCCTTTTAAATTATTTGAAAAATTCACTGCACAGTCTGTATCGACTGACATTTCATTACATGTTGTGCCTGTATAAGAAAGTATGTGGCAAAGAATCTTGAGTCTTGAATTGATGGAAATCCTCCCTCCACTTACACACACACACAAATCTCAAATTTGTGGAGATTTGTTTTATTTTATCATCACGTGCCTTAGACCTGAGAGAAAATTGCTTTATTTTATGAGGACTTCTGAGCTGACTGGCACCACCTGCTTCATCCCAGGCTGGACAGACCAATTTTAAACCAATTAAAATTGTATCAGTTGCAGTTTTCATATCAGTTGGGTCTTGCTAACAGCCCCAAGGACTGGGATCAAAGGGTCAAGAGGAGTGTCCAACCAGCTAAACTACTGGGACATCCTACAAAGAGCAAGGCGGAGGAATGCCTGAACAGTCTGACTGCTTGTATGAATAAATGTGTGAGACAAATATAGCTGCTAATTGTTTTTATGTATGATTTAAAACAATTATCTGCTATATTTGGTGCACATATTAAATGACTAATAAAAGCACAGTACAAATAAAAATTGTTATATAGTTGTCAATACCTGTTATGTCACCATGTGGCTACCCTATATCATATTAGTTTTGCTGCAAATATCACTTTTATTCAATGCTCCTCACATTTATTGAGTGGAGGATGGGGAGGAAGAAATAAATGAGCAGAAATGAGAGGCATAGTTAGTCACCAAGGTGCTCCTTGAAGAGGTGGGTCTTCAGGCGACGCTTGAAGACAGCGAGGGACTCCGCAGATCTGATCGGAAGGAGGTGTTCATTCCACCACTGGGGGGCCGAGA
The DNA here is from genome assembly GCA_037577275.1 of Bryconaethiops microstoma. NCBI lineage: Eukaryota > Metazoa > Chordata > Actinopteri > Characiformes > Alestidae > Bryconaethiops > Bryconaethiops microstoma. The sequence goes on along the minus strand of JBBJLS010000134.1, from coordinate 27,379,665 downwards.
CTGAGAAGAGTATTGACAAACGTCTCCCTCTTTTGAGCAGCGGAGGCTCAAGACGAGCCGTGCTTGAAGCCCTGAGAGGATGAGAAGTGACACACTATTTGATCAATGCTGATATGTATGGGGGTGCAAGTGTTAAGGACTTCAACCTAATGCGAGTGGCCACAAGGAGTCAGTTAAGATCGAAAAGACTTTTATGCCATGACCCTGATCCTAAACTCTATTGCTCATTATTCCAGTGCTGAGTTTATTCTATATAAATCCACTTAGCTCATTTACCTTCTTAAAATAAAGCTCCTTAAGTAGTTTTTGGAATCAATTAAGAGACAATACTTTACTTTCTGTGGGGATTCTTTACACAGCATTTTGAACTTATGTCTGTATCACACTTTTGCATGGATTTGGCTGAAAATCATATCTTTTTATTTCCTCTGGTATGAAACAACGTCTCTGGACCGTGTGAATGGGTGTGCTGGAAGGCAGAGGTCAGAGTGATGGCAGTGTCCCCCACGGGACAGAGCATGCGGCCTCTGCCCCCTCCACCTCTCACTTAGAGGCTGTGCTTAGTGCCACCACACCACGCTTCTGTTCCCAACGGTCAGGTCAGCACGAGCTGAGAGCAGCTGGGCATGATTTCCTTCATTTTTTCAATGAGATATAACCTACCTAAAAATTATACATCAATATCATAGGCATACCTTTATGGAAATGATTAGTGAAAGTTCAAGTGGTCAATGAGAAAAATACCCCACATGATGTTTAACTGATACTAGTAGTACTTGGGTATCAAAGGTAAAGGAAATTATGTAAAATTGTTCTAAAAATTCTTTTTTACAAGCTTAACAAAAAAAAGTGTCTGTGTTCATGCTGCTATGATGCCAACAGAAGCTTTTTGTGACAACAGACATAAGAAAATTTGTCTAAGGTTTTATAAAAGTTTATTCCAGCAACCATTAATTTTTATAAGGGTCACTTTTGTCCGATTTTATGTTATTTCACCATTTTTATCAGTTTTGAATACTCATTGGAATAGGCCTTTATAAATTCTATAAATAAATATGAAACCTCTAAATAAATATGAAACCTCTATAAATAAATATGAAACCACTGATAACAGCTTAGATAGCTAGCCATGTAGCATTAGCAGCATACCTCGGGGCATCTCATTAGCTTGCAATTACAGCCATGGAATTTACAGTCTAGAGGTCTATGTAGCCCTCTTATGAGTTTGTGTTTTACTGTTTGCATTAAAGCCTAAAAAAAACTAAAGGTGCTAAAAAGGGCCCTTTGAGCAAAGCCATAGCATAGAACCACTTTTAGCTCCCTAAAGTACCATGTTTGCCAAAGAGATTTGTGTATTAGGAACCATTTCAATTTGAAGGTTATTTACTGATTTAGGGGCTCCTGTACATTTTATGGAGGTTCTTCAAACTTTCACATTCACGGATCCAATTTACAGACATTTTTGTCCAAAAGAACCATCCACTGAAAAGTTCTTTAGGGATCCAAAAGCTGCTCTTCCCTGCCATCGAACAAAGACTCCTTTGAAACCTTTTATTTCTAAGAAGGGAGCAAAAGTGTTTGCTTTTCAAAATTATAGTAAGTATTATGAAGTATTATGTCATAAGTAGTATAAAGTATTATGACATTTTTAATTAAAACCTGTATTTAAAAATGATTTTTAATAGCATTTTATGAATTTGGAAGGGTTTCCAGAACTGGACCTCTGCTGTTGCATGTGATTTACTTATTGTATGTTTATTATGCTTCAATAGCATTTTAACTAATGATAAGCTAGAAGGTTTGACCCACCCCACCTTTTTCATCATAATAGTCATGTTTTCACCAAAAGCACTTAATATCCATCTCAGTATGTTGAAGTTCTATGGGTTTGTTGGCTTAGCATGATTCTCCAGTATTTTCATTTTTCATAATCCCCCCCCCTTCCAGTTTTATAAACCTAAACATTCCTAATTGCAGCTAAACAAAGCGCAATCCCAGCAGCTAGCTGCTCCCCCTTATGTTTATCTGCACACCTGTCTGTTTCTCAGTTGCTGCGGCTGTGTGAATTTATGTGTCACCAAGGAGGAATATGGGCTGCTGAAGAAAAAGAAGGAAGAAGTGACGTTATTCAGCTGCCTTTTTTGCATTTTTTTGCGCTTCCCAAATATCTCTCTCTCTCTTACTCACTCACTCACTCACACTCTCTCTCTGGCTCTCTCTGCCTCAGCTGTCTGTCAGCCCCCCTGCCGGTCCCCCAGCTGTCTCAACTCCCCGAACGAGCAGCCTCACAACAATGCAGGTCAGAGGTCAAGAGAAAGAACAGGCTGCACTTACAATGGACCAGTGGCGCCCGCTAAAAACAATCACTCCCTTTTTTCTCCCTCACTTCTCTCGCTCCACCGAGGCTGGAAAAGACAAACCTATAGAGATGTTGCTGAGCGGGGTCCACTTCATTCACAACAGCCCGAGCCTGAGGTGCCTGTCTCCACGCCCCCCCCCCCCCTTTTTAAGCCAAGCCTCCAATAACAAACACATGCAGACACACACACACAAACACTTGTTTCTTCACTTTCCAGTCCAATTTCGCACTGCAGCGTGCCTTCCTTATTGTTCAAGGCTGAAGAACCTCAGTGTTGACAAATATCAGCACAACGCTGTATTCAGTTCTGGCTCTTGATTTGGTTTAATCACTGTAGAACTTCAGTGGAGTTATGTAACAATCTGCAGTCTGGGTGCATGAAAAGGTCAGGTTTTGCTGAAACATCATTCTTCACCTGTAAAACAGGGGCCTGATAAATGTAGAGATGGTCTTTTGGATATCTGAAGAAACATGTGCGAAGAAAAATATTGAGTATGAGTATGAGGAACTCCTTTAAACTTTAAAAAGGTTCTTCCTGAATCAGTATGCAATGTGGAACCTCTTCAGAACAGTTAATTACGCTCACATACCTCATTTAGAAAAATGGTTCAAGAATCTTTCACTGAATAAGTTTTTTAGGGAATCCAGTGTGGTTATGCTGTGGCATTGTGCAAAGAAACCTTTTTAGCAGCTTTATGTTAAAGACTTTATATAAGCCTTCATTGCTTTATTGCCACAAACTGGACTGCTAGTTAAAATGGCTTTAAATTCAGCCTGGTTGTCTTAACAATGCATGTGCCAAAACAGTTCTTTGAATCAATGCTATGGAAGAACATTTCTCTCAATTAATGTTTTTATAAAGGGTTCTTACAAATGAGATGCACGACAGTGAAGAACCTTAAAATTTAAAGAACCCTCACATAAAGCAACAATTCAATTGTCAATTAAGGTTTTTCCTAGAACACTGAAGAACCATTTAGCAGCCTTCATTTTTGAGAGTGTATGAATATGGTACTCATGCTCTGTGTGTTTTTGTTTTGCTTTTTGGGCATAACACTTTTGGCATAAGAAGGCTGGGAAAATATGGGTGAGAGTGAAAGGGGCTGCAGTGACAATCACCTGTTCCACAGCCCCGGTTTCCCATGACTCCCTGAGGCCAGCATGACCTGACTTCCAGCTCCACACATGAATCTCCGCTGTTCCCACCGCACATACATTCTGGTCTGTGCCGCTCCTTTTATTCTGGCACTTTGTGGACTCTCTCTGAAAGCACTGGATGATGAATAAATGTAACTGAGCATTACAGTAATTTTGTCATCATTTACCTTGTTTTGATTGGTCATATCATCGCTTTTCTCCGTGCAACTTTTTACATTTTTATTGTATTTGTACAATTTTTCCATTAAATGCCACCTGTCCTTGACACTGTAAATATTTGTAAAGAATGAACCAAGAGGAATTATCCAAAATGACTCTTCTTTAAAAATGTTTTTTTTTCTTTCTACAGTAAACATATTATTTTAGAGACAAGAGATTTCTTGTGCTTTTACACCAATAGAGACAGGAATTATCACCCTTTCCTTAATAAATGTTATTTACTTTAAAGTACTTTTTGATAGCACCAATCCATGAGAAAGTGACAGGGCTAAATTGTATAGAAGTTTTTTTTTTCCTTCAACAGGGTCAGTGGAACATTGCGGCATTGCGCAGCTACAACCATCTTTTGATATCCACTGACAACACTCTTACATGCTCCACTTCATAGCTGGCCTTCAGAAAAAATAAAAATGACAGGTAAACACGTGATTTGTATATAATATAAGAATATTTATTTTATTAAGTGCGAAACAGGTAAATATTTACAAAACATTTTTCAAAACTGACAAATACAGTGGAGAATGACAAAAATACATAAACCCAAAACATTTCCAATAAATAAATTAAATACTTCATGAGTAATGGTAGCAGTGACTGGCAATGTACCAACAATGTGACAAACCAGTGCTGACTGATGCCATAAAGACATGCAGTCAAAATAAATATTAAATACAGCTATAAATAAAAACATTTTTGTTCATATGGCAAAATGTGTTGCTTTAATATTAAGCACTTTTGGAGGGTGTTTATCAAAGTAGGTATTTCTTTTTGAGGCTTAAGAAAAGTGTGTGTTTGTGTGTGCGTGTGTGTGTTTGTGGTCTTTACAGTATATGCATAAGACAAGTCTCTGTCTTAAATCAAGTGTGTAAGAGCGGAAAATCCAGAACAAATCACAAGTATAATTCAGCGAAGACAATACAAGAATAAATTAATCAAAATAGGTATCTCTGTCTCTTCACTGCTGCTTCAAATGGACTCAGTCTAGGTGGTTGTTGAATCTTGTCAAACATCGTGGCTGCGAACAGTCCCTTTATGTCTGCTCGATCTCTGGACGTATGTACCACAAAACTACAGAGGGTCTATGGTGGCCGTGGTTGTTCATTCACTGTAAATGGTGCCCACCTGTGAGGTCACCATGTGTGGTGGGCCAAATGACTCAAAGGCCATGTCCAAAGGTAGCTCGTAACGGGAGCCAGGGAAAAGTGCATGACCCTGGGGCCCAGTGAGTCCAGCCATGGAGGATGGTGGGAAGTGGTGAGAGGAGAGATAGTGGGCTGGGTGTGTGGGATGCGAGGTGTAGCTCCTTTCTGACTCGCGTGGCGATGGCTCTCGCTTCAGGGCAAAGTTGCCGCTGATGCTGAGGGGTGGTGTGAGAGGCCCATCGTAAGGTGGCGTGCCGTTGCTGCATTCGTTGGGTGAGTGGTTCTCATAAGTAGCCCCTTTGAAGCCCTTCAGGTGAAGAAGGTGTGATGCCTCCAGAGAACCATAAGGTGGACTGGGCAGGCCAGGTGAGGGATAACTCAGGGAATGTCCCTGCTGAGTGGCCACACCACCCACTCCTGGACCACCGCACTTCTCATCCAGTTTGTTGAGCAGCACGGTCGAAGGTCCTAGCTGAAGGCAGCCGGCTACCAGGTTGCTGGTGGGTTGTGAAAGCCCCTTGCAGAGCATCTCCACAAAGCCATGACTCTCTGGTGACTGGCCACTCTCCAGAACCTCAGACAGTGCCCAGATGTAGTTGCGGGCCAGCCGCAGGGTCTCAATCTTGGACAACTTTTGGGTCTTGGAGTAACAGGGCATGACTCGCCGAAGGTTGTCCAAGGCGTCGTTCAGTCCATGCATACGTGTGCGCTCCCTGGCATTGGCTTTGACACGACGGGCCCGGAACCGCTCCAGTCTGGCTTTGGTCATCTTCTTCTTCTTGGGTCCTCTTCGCTTGGGCATTTTATCCCCATCCAGTCCGGACTCTTCTTCTTCCTCCTCCTCTTCCTCCTCCATGTCCTCGCTGCCAAGATCTACAGGGCCATGGCTGCCCCTGTTTGGGTTGTAGCGGCCCTCCGTCTCAGGTGTCTGGTCTCCATCTTGTGAGCTCAGGTCCTCTTCAATCCAGCCCAAAGAGCTGACCAGTTCGGTCACATCTCCTGACCCCTTTCCATATGGTTTGGTCATCATCTTAATCTGTGGACACCAAACAACTGTTAATTCGCCAGAAATGATAAGAAATAAGGAAACATAAAATAAAATATATCATATTTCCTAGGTATTCCATGGTATGCTTCTGAACATAATTAAGTATTCCAACCTATTATACCCTGCCTAAAAGTCTTACACTGATTGCTTCATTGGTTGCTTCATTGCTTTTCATCAACATTTCAGCACTAGAGAGTGGACAGCTCAGAGCAGAAAGCACCAGAGTAAGAGCTCTTTTGCTGCAAGGTTGTAAAAAATGTTCCTCTTGAAAATCAAGTTCTTCTTGATTTGGACACTTTGTATTAATTTATGATATAAGGACTAACCATTAAATTTCAAAATTGCTTAGAAAGTAGGATCTCCATCTCCCCTATTGAAGTATTAGTCCTGTAAGAGACTTGTGTGTAAACCTTGCCGTTTCAGACTGTTGTGTCGTCATGTTGGAGATGCCGTTAATCTGGGACACTGGAGGATTTAGCTCGCAGATCAAGCCCCCGGATTTAATTTTATGGGCAAAATGAACCAACCACGGGGCCTGGCCAAGCAAACACGAGTTATATTGTTGATCTTTGTTGTATTTTTTTTGATAAAAGAGCGGAGAGACCCCTTCTTTCTGAACTTTTATATGGAGACAACTTTGTCTGAACTTCTCGACCAACTTCAGACGCGTCTCATTGTCTTGTTATTGTTGATTTGTGGTTGTGCATCAGTGCGTGTCATCTGTTCAAAAGTGGGACGCTAAATTTTGTAGTGATGAATGGACTAACCCGTCCTACATTTTAGACCAATCAGATGCCGTTATATGAGGAGGTAAACACCCACCAACTGAATGTCAGTTTCTTTTATTACTGGTTCCAGATATATGTTCTGGAATATTCATAGAAACAGACTTGCATAACGACTGAATTTGCATTTTTTTTTTTTTTTTTTTATAAATAAATCCACTGTTAATACAGTCGGGGAAAGCACGGGTTTTTAAAAAACAACAATTGCATGCATATTTTAAATAATATAAATAAACAAAAAGAAAGAAATTGAGAGTGTAGCAAATCTAAATTCATGCAACATTTAAAGATATTGAAGATCTATTCTGATCTCTTGACAAAACTCATTTTTTAAAAAGAGGTGCTGAACTCACCTGTTTATCTCCTGCTGGGATCAAAATGTTCTGAGAAAGTAGCCCAACAAGTCTGAGTTTGTGTTTCCTGATACTGAGCTGAAACTGATGTCCTTCTCTATCTATCTCGCTCTTTGTATTACTTTCAACTCTCCATTCGAGCGTCACAGCGCGCTCCAGTCTCACCGACGCGCGCGGGGCCTTATGCCTTCAGTGAAGCGGGCTAAGCCCCGCCTCCAGTAGATCGTAACCCCGCCCGCCACAGCACCCCGCCCCCTTCGTGGGGATCCAAACTCGCGTGGCGGGCTCGTGGCTGCAAGCTTTGGGGGGGTCACTCATTTGGCACCAACCTTTATGTGTGTGTGTGTGTGTGTGTGTGTTGAGGGGTGTTCGATGAGGGGGGTCGTGCACGCACATGTTTATTTAACGTGAAATGTTATATATTGTTTATTCAATGGTCTGTTTATTTATTCCTTTTTAGCTATTAATCAAATTACACAAATGGTCTAGAATCCTCCCTGTACACACTGTCGCTCGAGTTTTTTGTTATTTGTTTGTTTTGTTCATTTGTTTGTTTTTTTCCGTCATTTACACGCGCCTATTTTGAGGCAAATAAATCATCAAACTGTACAATCATTTATAATCTATGACAAACTTTTCCTAAAACTCTCCCAGCGCGTGTGTGTGTGTGTGTGTGTTTGTGTGTGTGTGTGTATGAGTGTGTGTGAATGTATGTGAGTGCGTGTGTGTGTCTGTGTGTGGAAGGGTTGGGGGGGCACCCCTCTGGCTGCGTGTAAATGAGTGTGACAGCTTGATGCGGTGTGTGAGCAGGTGTGTGTGTGTGTGTGTGTGTGTGTGTGTGTGTGAGTGAGTGTTCTTGCTTTACCCGCCCATTCTTTCATTAGCGCCCTGCAGCCCGACGCTTCTCCACCCAAACGGTCTTAACGCGCTTGGTGGAAGTTCCACTTTAAAACCGGGGGGTTTAATTATTTCACCAGCACCAATCCAAATAAAGCCTGAACGAGCTTTCAGCTGAAGAGTCGATCTGAGTAGAGAGTGACTCTCCAGATCTGTATCTCGTCATATTGGCTCTATAGGCTGAAATAGGTGCTTCTCACTCATTGAAAAGACCAGTGAGGACAAATCAACCTGCAAATTTTTTAATTTGCCAGAATGTGACGAGAATTCAGCAATGGCACAGACTAATGTTTCACTGGAACTGGATATTTATACACAGACAACTCAGGTCATGTGTGTTCAGTTATGGTTCGTTTCTGACTGTTCTGAGACCTGGAGGACTTAGAGGAATGAGGGTGTCACTGCTGTTTCACTACTGTTCCTGAATCTCTTTACTCTGGAAGTGTCTCTAGCAGTGAGGCTGTGGTGATGAACTATGTCCAGTAACGCTGAGTCTCTCACGGACTGGGAGCTCGCGCAGTGTCTCTGTCTTTGTTCCTCTTTGAACTCTCTGCAGAACAAAGACGCGCTGAACGCGCGCGACGCGTGACGCGATGGTACCGCTCGCGTGGCGCCGCTGTTACTGCACGCGCCCGGATTGATCCTACTGAGATGGTCACGAGACTGGACCCCCGCCCCCCGAACTCTCTCTCTCTCTGTGTCTCTCTACCTCTTTCGTCTGATTTTCTCCCTTTTTATTCAAAAGTTTGTTTTGTGTGTCCAACACTTCTGATTTTTCTGAAATCTTTATTTTTACAGTTTTTTATGCAATGCTGGGGTCATTATCCAGGCAATTGAGAAATTAAAGTGGTCGTGAAACGATTTGTCCCAGCAATTAATTATTTTGTCTAATCGCTAATCTCTCTCTCTTCTCTCTCTCTCTCTCTCTCTCTCTCGCTCTCTCTCTCTCTCTCTGTCTATCTATTTATAGTGCCCACCACAATTATTGGCACCCGCCCGTTGTAAAGATTAGTAAACATGGTTAGAAAAAATGCACCTTTTAGCGAAGTAGCTTCAGCTCCCGTTGAAAAAATGAGAAAAACTAAATCTTTAATTGAAATGAATTTATTCAGAGAAAAACAAATCCCTCATCAAGAAATAATTATTTTCAGCAAAAACACACGTGGCACAATTATTGCACCCCTGCATTTAATACTTTGTACAACTCCCCTTTGCCAATAAATGGCACTGAGTCTTCTCCTGTAACATTTTATAAGGTTGGAGAATACGGAGCAGGGCATCTGAGACCATTCCTCTTTGCAGAACCCCTCCAGATCATCCAGGGTCCTCGGTCCTCTCTTGTGCACTCTCCTCTTCAGCTCACCCCACAGGTTTTCACTGGTTCAGGTCAGGGGACTGAGATTGCCATGGCAGAAATTGATTCTGTGGTCAGCTAACCATTTTGGTGTTGATTTGGACATGTGCTTTGTGTCATCATCCTGGTGGATGATCCAATGATGACCCAGTTTTAGTTTCATGGCAGAGGCAGTCAGACTTTTATTTTAAATGTCCTGGTATTTCTATGATGTCATGTACCCTGACAAGGTTTCCAGGGCCTGTGGAGGAAAAATAGCTCCACCACAACACAGAACCTCCACCATATTTTACAGCTGGGATGAGATTATCTGATAGTGGTTTTTGGAGACTTGGTAACCCCAAGATATTACTTTGTCCTGTAATTCACCAGCAGTGATCATTGGGGATTTTTTGCCCCTTTGACCATCCTCCTCACTGGAAGTGGCGGCAAAATAAACTTGGGTCCTCTTCCAGGCAAGTTCGTAACAGTTCCAGTTAATATCCACTTTCTAATTAATGCTGTAGAAACTGTAGAAATGGGCATTTTCATGCAAGTAGCTTTTTTTTATATAACTTTTCCCACACTCAACACACTTCTCTTTCATTTGGTTTGTGTGTTCTCTTGTCTTTCCCATGTTGATGGATGACTAAGGGAATTTGGCCTCTGTGTTACCCCATATTTGTACCAGTCATTGATTACAGCTGGAAAGTTCTTACACAATCAACTCAAAAACGTAAAATTCCAGGGAAAACATGCTCCAGTTAAATTGCATTCATTATAATTTACAGGAGAAGTGCTGGTTTATTGGCAGAGGCTGTGCATGGTATTAAATGCAGGGGCACCAGTAAGTGTGCCATATGTGTTTTTGTTGAAAATAATTATTTCTTGATGAGGGATTTGTTTTTCTCAGAAAAAAATATTTTAATTAAAGCTTGGATTTTTCTATTTTTTTCAGCATGAGATGAAGCTACTTCTCCAAAAGGTGCATTTTTTCAAACCCTCTTCAATAATCTTTACAAGGGTTGCCAATAATTGTGGAGGGCACTGTATCTCTCTCTCTCTCTCTCTCTCTCTCTCTCTCTCTCTCTCTCTAACTCTCTAAAAAGCTGAGGAGAAACAACCCTTATGATTTATTTCAGTAATGATCCAATGGTCTGATTTGTAAATTAATGGCAGAAACATTCTTATACATTAGAGAGGTAAAGTGTGCATTGACTCGGGTGGTAAACAACCTGTGATAGATTTATTTAGATGTTGCTGTACTATTTAAATATTACTGTACAATTTCAATATTGTTGCACTGTGAGCTTGTCTGAGTGTCTCTGAGTGTTTCAGTGCTGCTGATTCTAATAACTTTTTTTTTTATAATAAACTACAGCTTCCATAATAAACTGTAGGCAATTTCCTCCAGGATCAATAAAGTTTTTTGACCCTGATTCTGATTCAGATTGTAAAACATGTTTATAAAAAACTATAGCTCCCATAATAAACACTAATAAAATTTTTGATCAACTACAGCTCCCGTAAAAAAAAAAAACTTTAACACAAATGTGATGTGTATGTGTGTGTGTGTGTGAGTGTGTTTATGTGTGAGAGAGAGAGAAGACTGTAACTATGTGCCCATTTAAATGTGTTCATGCATGTGCATATTAGTGTGGTGCTGTCCCATATGAACAGGGATCACATGTGTGTGTCATCAGTGTGTGCGCACCCAGTGTGAGCATGTCACGCCTCCCTAAGTGACCCCGCTTCTCCGTAACCTTGCATCCCCTGAGTGCTACATGGTCCTGTGTCACACCTGCAGCCTGCTCTGGGAATTCGGATGGTCAACTAAGTCCTAAGTCCTGCTCCACTTTCTAGCAATGAACCTCGGCCAGAAGTGAACATTCTGACCACAAGGGAACGTTTTGCTCTTTTTTTCCACATGACCTCAACTTTAATACTTTCACAATGTTTCCTTAAGTCTCCATGCAGTCAGACAATTGGTGAACACAGAGGCATGAGGCCGGCTCTGTGTCCATCAGAAAGCCTCCTGTTGAGTGAGTTCAGAGTTCAGGCGAAACCCAGGAAAAACAGCCCTGCACACTCCCAGGACCCACACCATGTGTTAGACCTGTATCCAGATCCCACGTCAACTATCTGAATCCAGAAAGTGATGGTTGACTAAAATTCTCATTTACACAGTTGTCCCCTCTGCAAAGTTTCTTCAGTTTTGCACTGGAGGTAAGAGAGTATTACAGCTTGCAAATATTAAGGTCTGCCAGTTTCACATCATACCACTCTGAATGACTTCATTTACAACCTATTAAATTATGCAGCGAGTTTGAAAATTGTATTTTATCCCCTTTTAAGTGAACACGAAATCACTTATATGTGACTTCAGGGTGTATGACATACCATTATGTATAAAAATGGGCAAATGTAAAGATAAACTGTGGTTGGTTGTATTGCTTTTAACTACACGGTGTACATTTTGTCAAAGAAAATTCATCATTCACTGTCAGAAACTATATAAGGAAGTCTATTAGAGATCATTTGCTACTGTGAAATTGCAGTTTAAGGCTGGTGTTTGAATTAAGCATGCAGTCTGCATCACGCATCTGGTTGAATGTAAAATTCCAATATTGTAAGCTAAAAAAGCCTCATAGCTCCAATACGAAAGTAAATAAACATACTTCAGATGGCAAAACACTGACTGATCAACTGCATTTGAAATAAATTAAAACTTGTTTGACTTTAGGTTCTTACTGTAAGATCAGTTTCTGGAATAACTGCAGTTTTCACAACTGAAATAAGATGTGATGATTATGTACAAGCTTGCTGGAAAATATGTGCTTTCATTATAAGAGTGAGAAACTTTGATTTAGCCCTTCAGAAAGTTACCCTAACTCCGACCCCCAACGAGTGTGTTCTTATATTATACGCAATCTATTAAAGTTTCCTTTTAAATGTGTCTTTCCGGATTATTTTACTAACAGAATACTGTGTAATATTACCTTCTTTGTTTGTATGTTATTTTGTTTTTTTGGCTCTCAGCCCACCACAAACCTTGTGCTATGGGCCTCCCTCCAAGACAAAAAGTTTGGGCACCCCTGTATGAGCTCATTCATTTTATTGAACATGTTTGCTGCTTTAGTAGGTGGGGAAAAAAACAAAACAAGTGAACATTAAGCCAAGAGCTGAAAGGACATTAAAAGCCAATCTCTAATCAAGTGAATCCACCCACTGTCAACATGTCAGACCCAACAGCACAAGTGGACATTTTGTATGATTATATCACATCTTACGGCCTAAGCTTGTGTTCCTACATTTTTCATACTGATCACAGCCCAGTGTTACTTTACTATTGCATTTATATTTTTTTCTCTTGGCAAGATTCCTCTCCCGTGTTCAAAAAAAAAAAGAAAAATCACAACTCACTTGCCACAAGTGAGTTATCCCTTGCTCGTGTCCCATGGGGGTGGTTTGGAGAGGAAAGGGGGGATACGTTCGCTTCTCTGACAGATGGGTCCTTGTTTCTGCCTTTTTCTCTCCCTCGCTCCCTCTCTCCAAAACACAGACACAGACACACTCGCTTACACTGAGACTGCACGAATACAATAGGAATTAAAGCCAAGCACACATGCTCCCTCTAGCCCTGCTGAAAGCTGAGCCCCTTGTAATAATCAGAAAAGGAGGAGGAGGGTGTACTGGGGGTGATGGGCTCTGAAATGTCGGGCACAACTTTGATGCAAATGTGGGTCTTAAAGGCCTTAAAGATGGGCGGAAGGTGTGAGACAAACATTCTGTTCGTGATTTTGCAGTATATTCTACGCTTCTAATATTAAACATTGTGTGTTACTTGATTTGAACACATGGTTCTAGGAGAGACCTTTTATATTAACTGCAAGTTCTTTAAACTTAAAAAAGTTTCTTCTTTTTCCAGGCAGTTAGTGTAAATAAGAATTTTGTTCATAATGGCTGGCCTGGTTAAATTAAAGATCAAATAAAAAACTCCCATATCTAAATGACAAAACTATTCGTTAAAGATCTGACCATTGTAGGCTTCTTTAGAGAGCTAAAAGTGGTTCGACATCGCTTTTTTGACATCTTTTTTTTTAATTTTTTTTATGAGCATATTGAATACGTTAAGACAGTTTTTTACATTTGCATAAATTTGAATTCTGACATTTGCACATTTCTTTAAAGTAAAAAAAAATCAGGCTCACCAAATTTCAAGGCAGCTCTATTAGAAGGTAAAAGTATGTGTGTTTGTGTCTGTGTGTGTGTGTGTGTGTCTCTGTGTGTGTGTGTGTGTGTGTGTATGTCTGTCTGTCTGTCTGTGTGTGTTTTAAGAGATATGTGTGTGTTTTAAAGTGAATCCCAAAGCTCAGGTCCTATTTGCTGCTTACTGGAGCTGAATACTGGAGCATTGCTGGCTGGATCCTGGGGGACAGACGTTCGGCCCAACTGAGTCCCACTTACACACACAGGGGAGCAGAGGGGGCAGGACAAAGTGGCCACGCACTTTTAGCCTCAAGATCACTTTGTCCATCGACACACTATTGAACGCAATGAACAATTTCCTTTTTTGATTCAAGGCGATGGTGGCCAGTGAATGGCAAATGGAGAGCTTCCTCAGCTAACTGGGAGACAGGGGCCGAGGGGATGGGAGCCAGTCTGCCAGTTTGTGTAAATCAATCCCATATTATATCACAAGCCCACCACATAATTGGAAGCGTAAAATTGCCTCTTTACACACTATGCCACCTGCAACCCCTCTCTAGACATTCTGCTCCACTGCACTGATATCAACATGGTGGCTGGAGGAATTGAGCGCAGGGTGAACAGCTTTGTTGATACTCTGTGGCTTCTTTCTGCACTCCACATTAAGCACAGACAGAAAAGAGCTTTTAAAAGCTGCATAGATTTTGTGGGTCATGCTTATATAAGCTTTTCTTTTCTAAGTGCCATGTTCTGTGAAAAAAAAATGTATATTTTTAAGTCTGTATGTTGGTCCACTCTTCAGTTTCTCACTCTCACAACAAAACTCACACATTAGTTTCATACTCGTTATGGAATAATCTGGATAATCCACAGGTTTTTTAAATACTCAACCATGAGGAGAATTACAGTGGTAAACTGTAAGTCAGTCAGATGGGTTTGAAAATTACCAACTCAAATTTCTTTCCAGTGGTTGTGATAGGGACCAGGCATCCACAGCACAGATTCAGCCATTGTACTTACTATCTAAAATGACCACAGAACCTGTATGTCTTCTTTTTATATAATATAGCTAAAAAAAATACATTTCCACTCCTCTATGACTATGTTTAAAATATACATATTTTACAAGCCAAAACTTTCTCCCAGAACTATTAATGAAATAATGTCTTAGACATTAGGCTGCATATTCATAACCATTTTGTGTAATAACGTTCTGTGAGGTAACTTCTAGACTCATGAAACAATTCTGACTGGGGAGGTTTATCAGAAATTTCTCACCAAACCACTGTGAGTTTTTTACACATAATTAATTTCATTTCAAGTCCATTTTAAAAGGTCTGAAAAAATCTCCTGAATAATAAGCTGGGTCTTTAAGGCATTACTACAAAAACTCATATGGAGATTTTTTTTAAATATTTAGAAGTTTAGTACTAGTTAAAGACACATCAAGGCCGGAAGGCGACACTGATGACAAAGACTTTGTGTGCTGTAAAATCAGGGAATAAACTTAAATACTGTCTTCTTTTTTTAAAATCAGGAAACATACTTCATGTCTGACCAAACTAAAGACTCCATCTCCTCAGTGTCCAGCCCATCCTCTCCCTGAACCTGAGCCCTATTTGGGGTGAACTGAGAGAAGGAGAGACCGGGGAGGGGGAAGGGATTCCATCTGCCAAGCCGGCTGTCCTTTGGGACATGGGCATACCCCTAGGGGCTTTAGCGAGGTGGGAGGGAGCGGGGCTGAATAGATTGCACCCATCCGCTAATCAAGGGCCATAATCTGTATACGCAAACACAATGCAGCGATTTTGCCCATTCCTGGTGCTACCCACAGCCACAGACCTAATCGTTAGAGCGAGATTCATAAGCATCATAAACACGGCTGCGGTGGAGCTGACATTTTGCAATTAATCACATGAGTGAGCAGATTTGTGAGGATTTATTTCATCAAATTAAAACAGTTTTGTGTGTTTGGCACAGGGCCACGGATTGTCTGTGATCAGGTGCACGTTACCCACAAGTGGCCCAGTCCGATTCCCACTGTGGCTTACTGGAAACGTGAGGAACACGCACACACACACACACACACACACACACACACACACACACACACACACAGAGGCACCATTAGTCAAATTTCTCTTCAGCAGAAGAATACTGTAAATATTAAAAAGAGAAATAATTTTCTCTTTATTCTACACTTTTAAAAAAGGTTCCTTAATCAGTCTTGACTTCGGGCTTACGGTCTCAGAAAAAAACTTTAAATGTTATTATAACCTTTACATTATGTAGAGGTTCTTTGTACTCTAAAAATCTCTTGTACATCTATTTAACTGCTCCAGCAATTCTCATACTGGTTTCATCTATTGAAAGATGGGGACATGCTTCTACACCATTAGTGTGTATATATACATATATACATATATATATATATATATATATATATATATATATAAACTTAAAGTGTTACGCAAAGTAAGTCAAAGTAAGATGTTTCCACATAAACGATTTGTGCCATTTTGGTATTATGCAGAAGGATGTATGGGAAAAAAAGTGGGGTTTTTTTTCAATTATTTGTTTTTTGAGCACCCACTCATTACAAATGTCTAAATCAGCTGTCGATAGCACCCAGTACTGATAAAACATCATCCCACGTGCATATGGACTTGTGAGGCAGAAGCAGAAAAGCAGCTGGAAAGGCTTGGGCTTAAGTGAGACGAAAAGTGATTGTTTGTGGGCTGCTTGAAAGACAGACGGGCAAAATAAAGGGAATCAAGTTGCATCAGGTTTCATGGTCTCTTGTCAGCGTGGTGCTGCTGCTGAGAAGAGCCCGGCTGTAGAAGGTGTGGGTCCACGTGGGCCCGAGACTGGTGCTAAACATCCTATTGATTGTGCCGCTCCTTCAGGGCAAAAGCGACTTCAGAGCCTTAGTTAACTCCCTCCAGCCTCCTGCTAAAGCTTATGGATTGGTCGGCCGCCTCTAAGCTGCCTGTCCTCCGGCGTATTGTTTTGTGCGCCTTGCACAGTCAATATTAAGCTTGGCTAATGTGATATAGAGGCAGCTGGAGGAGCCTCAGTTATTACCATGACACTGCGGAGTGAGGGGTGTAATACCATTAAAAATAAATCAGCTGGTTTGATGATTTGGCATGGTTGGGGGATTTTGGAAGACATTTGTCGGGGCAGTTGCTATAATTCTATTATATATTCTAAGGAGAACCTCTAAGGAACAATTGAGGCCTTCCCCCTAATTCAGCATAATTCAATTTGTTTTCACCAAAGGCCTCAAAAAGGGGAAGGGAAAATGGAAAGTTTACTTTTCCAATTGGAAAAAGCAGCATCCATGGAGATCATTTTTGCTTTTCCAGTTAAAATCCACCTGCCAAAACCCACCTCACCTTCTTTTTTTTCTTTACACAACTTGGCTAACTTGGGTTAGCAAATACACGCTTGTTGTCCTGGGAGTAGATGTTTCTATGTGTTTCCAAGTGTGTGTTTGTTTTGCAAATTTTCAGTACTGAAATATCCTTACTATATGGGAACTGACTGTATATGTATATTACTAGATAATTTAATATTTTTCCCAATGTAACATGTAACTTGACATACTTTATCAACACAAACATATATGTCCAAACATTGAATGAAATGAAACTGAATGAAAAAGAATCAAGTGTTTGTGTTTTTGTGTGTGTGTGTGTGTGTGTGTGTTTGTGTGTGTGTGAGCGTGTGTGTGTGTTTGGAGGGGAGCTGGGGGAGGGGTTGAGGGGATTTTACTGGGAGATTTAGGGAACGTGAGGCCTAGAAATTAATCTATTTAATCGGTCTGAAGACGGGTGACTTCTCTGTCCGCTCGGCAGACTCTACTTTGCATAGCAGATACTTTTTTTAAAGCATGCACGTGAGGCCCAGCCCCCCGTCCTCCCTCACACACAGGAAACAAAGATTAGTCCCCAAGAAATGTTTCTGTGAATGTCTAAACACTTTAAACTGTGTGTGTGTGTGTGTGTGTGTGTGTGTGTGTGTGTGTGTGTGTGTGTGTGTGTGTGTGTGTTTCACAGACATTGAAAGGTATTGGTAGTTATAGGCAGGACAATTGTGGATTAAGGTCAAGTGAGGTACCTCAGTCAGTACTTTATTGATTTTACCAGCCAATGAAAAGTGGTGTTTGTATGTTGAATATAAACAATTATGTTTGACTGGTGTGACATCATCATTGTGGGTGTGGCTGCATTTTTTAAATATATGGCATCAGGGTAAGACAAGGTAAGACTGATGGTCTAAGGGGTTCCTGCTGTGAATTTGACATCATTGCCTGTGTTTTTGAAAAAAAGTAAGTGTTGACAGTCATTTACTAAATGTTCTTTAATTTGATCAGCTTTTGATCAGTGGTCTATTGATACAGTATTGAAATCTGTCCCTCTCAAGGAGGGGGGTCAGATCTTCTTTAGGCAGCTGCAGCATCCTCTGATATGGGAAAAAACTGTGACACATTTCAGCATAACATTTGAGTCAGCAATGGACCATTCTGGACCCTTACCCTACCCCATATACACACATCATACACCCCACCTATCTGGACCCTTACCCTACCCCATATACACACATCATACACCCCACCTATCTGGACCCTTACCCTACCCCATATACAC
>JBBJLS010000134.1:27328994-27359571 GCA_037577275.1 Bryconaethiops microstoma | reverse complement strand
CCCCATACACACACATCATACACCCCACCTATCTGGACCCTTACCCTACCCCATACACACACATCATACACCCCACCATTCTGGACCCTTAACCTACCCCATACACACACATCATACACCCCACCATTCTGGACCCTTACCCTACCCCATACACACACATCATACACCCCACCATTCTGGACCCTTACACACACAACATACACCCCACCATTCTGGACCCTTACCCTACCTCATACACACACATCATACACTTTATCGTTCTGGACCCTTACCCTACCTCATACACCACACACACACACACACACACACACACACACACAAACCACGCAAGTTCAACAAACTTAACTTCTGAACCTGAGTTCTTGGGGCAGATCCCCTCAGAGCAGGATCACCCAGCACCTCATCAGGACACTTCAGCACAAACCTGCAGATGAGAACAGAACCAGCTTCACTGTTCAGACTCTCTGCCCTGAAAGTGTCCCACTTTACCTGGGCTCGCTCTGCTCTTTAACGGCCGACTGTCCAGAGAACCGTTGGTCTCGCGCTGGGGGTCCACTGACGCCATTGTTCTGCAGCACGAGACACAATCGGCGATTTCAGGGCCCATTGCGCACGCGATGGATCGAGTTTAAAACCCACCCAGGGGTGGAGGGGCTTCGATCAGTGCGAGAGAGAGAGAGACAGAGAGAGAGAGAGAGAGCGAGAGCGAAGCGCACCTCAACACCCCCCGCCCGCCTGCCTCACCATTAAAACACACTCACCACCAAAACACACACTTACATGATGCACTGATGTCCATTCTCACCTCTGTTCTCTTCGTTTTAGAGATATTGTTGATGATGATGATAATAATATATATAACTATTATTCTATATATAATTATAAATAATAGTAACAATAATATTAACAATAATAACCGTAATAATAATAATACTAACAATATTGTTGTTGTTGTTATTATGATTGTTATTATTATTATTATTATATTGTTGTTGTTATTGCTATTGTTACAGTAACAGCAACAGCAACAACAATAATTATAACAATACAATAATAATAATAATAATAATAATAATAACAATAGTACAATTTCTCTGGTGCATTATTACTGTTTTTGTCTATGCCTGCCGCTACAAAACAACTGAGGACACTACCTATACTTATATAGTTTTATATGTCCATGTTTATATATTTGCACACACAAATATCTATATTTATATTTTTGTGATATTTGTACAGTGTATTTTTATACTATACTGGTGTGTTGAATATCTTTTATTCTATTGTTTATGCTGCTCATACTTTTGTTCTGTCCACTTTCTGCCGTAACAATGCAAATGGACTAATAAAGGTTTATCTTATTATTTATTTATTTATTTTATTTATTATTATGCAGGATAGAACAGTCTAGAGTTATTTTATGTAGTCTACATGTTAATGGGCTGGGTATAAAATGATTTTAATGAATGCAGATGTATGCAGTATGGAGAATAACTGCACGTTGGTGAGTTGTAATAAAACTTTTCGATGCGGCGTCTTCTGTCCCGGAACAAACAGAGCCAGAGAAACGAACACGGGGGATGAAAAATATTAAAGAAATGCAGACATCTAGTGGTCACAGTCAGGTACTGCATGACTGACACATCAGAGCCAAATTCGCACTACCTGGAGAACATCTTTGTGCTGGATGTCCAGGTATTTTCTATTTCTTCGCCTTTTCAGCATTTAATTCAGTTTGAAACCCTTAATAAACAGACTGCTGCCCAATTTTAGCATTTCCTAAAGGCAGTTTATCAAAGTGGTGTTCTATGTAGTATGCATTTTCGTAGCAAAGTATGTATTTATATGTGGAAAGCAGCACATAACTGTGTTATGTACATATAGTATTTAGTTTGTATTTTGTGTATTATTAAGAAGGAAAGTAACAATACACTGTATTGTTTTGACTAGCATGTTAGTTTGTGGCCAGGGTGTTAGCTTTCAGCTAACATATTAGCTAGTAGTCACGGCATTAGATCAGGACACAATAAAGCTTAGCTGTTGTTTCAGAAAGTGTTCTTTTATGTACGCTGAGGCACATTTCCAGCCTGCGTTGAAAAAAACTCCCCTTATTGCCTGCGTTGAAAAATGTATGGAACCTAAATACATTTGTGTAGTATCATATTGGGTTCTGAATTCTGTGAATCAATACACCCCTAGTATGTAGTAAATAAGTTAATTTTATAGTATGTATTTTTGTGTAATATTTAGTATGCATTAGTATTATATAGCATGTACTTTTTTGTATGTCGAATGCCTCAATAGCATGAAGTATGTAAGCATTAGTAGTGTGTGTATTTTTGTATAGTTTACAGAATGCATTAGTAATATTTGGTGTTTTTTGGTGTTGTATATGACATGCATTAATACATGTTGTGTATGGAATGCATTTATAACTTGTATTTTTTTTATGGCATATAGTATGCATAAGTGTGTCACTTATGAACACACCACAGCACACAGTGTGAAATTGTTCTTTGCATTTAACCCATTCAAGTGAAGCAGGGGGCAGGTGACGATGCAGCACCCGGGGAGCGGTGTGTGGTCACGGTACGTTGCTCAAGGGTATCTCAGTGGTGCCACTGGCAGTCCTGGGATTCGAATCCACAACCCTTTGATCACAGGGGAAACTCCCTAACCACTAGACCACCAGCTGCATTAAGATTTTTTTTTTCCTAAAAAAAAGTTGACGTTTTGTGAACTGGTTTCGGTCCATATTTCTGCTCTATGCCTCCTGTCATTGCGTGAATTTATAATATTCCATAAGCGACACACATAATTTAATCTAAAGAAGTGGAAAAAGCCAACCCAGGTTTTCGAAGTTAGTTACATGTGATACATGAGGATATGTCTGAAAATGGTTAAGCAAACACTTTGCCACACATTAAACCACTATTTACTGTATTAATGTTATTGATATTTATTGTAATATTAGTGTTTTAACAATAGCCTAACCCTACTTTAAAGTCGTGAAGAGCTTGCCAAGATTTTTACACAGTACTGTATATAGGAAACCCACATGGTGAATAATATTCTTTTAGATGTAGTGTCTAGGATCTTTAAACGCTTTATTTACAAACCTGTTCTGTCCCCTGCAATATACAGTGTGATTTAGGAACTAGCAGAGAAGAAACTATGAATGTTTTATGTACAGTGTAGTAAAATAGGCATCCTGTTTTGCCTTAAAAAGCCATCTGCAACCTTTAATGATTAAAAATATGATTTAAGACAAAACCGTCTCAAAACATAAAACAATGTCTCAGGCATCAGACTGTGTATTCATACCCATTTCTTTGTTCCTGATTATGCAGTGTTCTGTGAGCAAGTCACAATTATGAATAATTACAGCTTAGTATGTTCGTCTTACATTGCAGCATTTGACATCAATAAATGGTGAATAACTGTTTACATGCTAGCAAATTTCAGAAAGTAGAAGAGATTATAAAACAAGTAAAGTGACTCTTATTCTAAAAATTTGCAGTAATACCAAAATAGAGAGCCTATTAATATCTCTGGCTGGTCAGGGGTGGGGGGGTGGGGGGCTGTTCAATCTCTCAAAATCTCACATACATACACCCACACATGGACACATGATTCTGACCTATATATACAACAAGCTGAGAGTCATGAAACAGGCTCTCTGTGACAGCACTCCTACACACTCTCTCTCAGCTCCTTACACACTCCTACATTTTTCACACACACTGCCCTCCTCATCGCCAATCTCGCCTTCCCAGTCTTCATACCTGCCAGGCACTCTCTCCCTCGCTCTCTCTCTCTCTTTCTCTTACTTACTTACTCTATCTTTCTCTCTGACGCACTCACTTTTCCTCTTTCTCTCTCTCTCTCTCTCTCTCTCTCTCTCTCTCTCTCTCTCTCTCTCTCTCTCTCTCTCACCATCTCTACCACTCTCAGAGGACAGAGTGTATCTGACACAGATTCTCTCTCTGCATCTTGCTCACACCCTTCTTTTACAAAATACAGAAAGGAAATAGCTGCACATATTTATTATACAATAATTTGCGAAAATGGCACCAAAAAGAGAACCTTCTATCAAGAAATCTCCATCAGGTGGGACGTTACCAAGACTAGGACCCCCATTCCCTTGTCCGACCACGACACCTGCGCCTCCAAAACCAGCTCCAGAGCTCAAGCCTCGTCTGCTGCGCCCTTCGGACTCCCCATTTGACCCAAGTACACTGGAGGTAAGTGATGATCTTCGAAAACTGAGGCTGTTCGTCCAGAGGCCTCTGAGGTGATAACCTTCATAGCATTACACCAAAGAATATGATCCACCAAATCATTTAAATAATTGTTTGAATGCACACCATGACCAAAAGTGTGTAGACACTAGTTTATCTGGTTTCTTCTGAAATCAAGGGTATACATAGAACATAGTTCCACTGCTCCACAGATCAGCGTTGGGGGGCTTTTAACCCCTCTAGTCAACACTTGGCAGTGGTCATAGTAACCTTCATGTGCAGCTTCTCCAGAGCATCCCATTCTATTAACCATTGCCTTTTTCTGGAGATTATACAATGCCTATATCAGCAATGAGTGTAGCATAAAGCAAATAATTTCTCTAATTAGAAGGGGTGTCTAGACACATTTGGACATATTGTATGTTGTCTGATGATCATGACTATGCCATTTTTATTCAAACTATGTTAGAGCGGCGTCCTTCAACTTGAACTAAACATCAAAGCACTTCCCTGCAGTATTTATTATCCTCTCCAAGGCAAACAGAAATCTATGTCAACCCAGCCCCCATTTCTGGAGAGAACAGTAGTGCTATATCAAGATCTAGAAATAGGCCACTGATAAGATGCAGTCAATCTAACAGTGATATTCATATTTTGAACCTCACAATGGAATTTATTATCATATATGTGTGTATTCTTATTGCAATTTGTCTTAAATGGTAATAATGTAACGTCATGCAATGGAGTGTATTCTTAAATCATGGTGTATTTGGTGTTATTATCATGCAAAACATCAAACATATTTTGTGCATAATAATCCATTAGTTCACATGACATCTGTCAATGTAGCATTCATTAATTCATTTTACCATGGCCTGTTGTTTCCCACAGAACTAAGGCTGTGATTTGTGTGGACCTGATTAGAAAACCAGTGAATCAGTGAATAAAACACCAGCCCTCAGCAGTTTAGCATGGCCATTTCTACTGAAGTCATAAGTGTTTCGGTGTGGACTGTTTTTTTTTTGAGTGAGGCTCAGTATAGGGCAGCAAATCAGAACAGTGATTATTTATGCAATACACTATATGGATGAAAATATTGGGGCACACCACTTAATTATTCTGGTGGCCCATTACTTCCAGTGAAGGGCAATCTTAATCCTTCAGCATACCAAGACATTCTGGACATTGCCATGCTTCCAACTTTGTGGACACAGTTTGGGCAAGAACCTTTTATATTCCAGCATGACTATGCCCCAGTGTACAAAGTGAGCTCCATAAAGACAGGGTTGGATGAGTTCGCTGTGGAGGAACTGGCCCACAGAGAGCCCTGACCTCAACCCCATCCAACACCTTTTGGATGAACTGGAACGGAGATTGAGAGCCAGACCATCTCGTCCAAAATCTTGTGGAAAGCCTACCAAGAAGAGTGGAAGCTGTTATAGCTGCAAAGGGGGACCAACTCCATATTAAAGTCTATGGATATGAATCCAGTGTCATTAAAGTCCATGTTGGTGTTATGGTCAGTCATCCCAATACTTTTGTCAATATAGTGTAGGTCTTAAAGGAACAGTGATGTCTGAAGGAGGTAGAGAAAGAATAATCGTGACTATTACGCGTGTTTTCTGTTCAGGAAATTCCTGAGTACATTATCAGAGTGCATTTCCATGCACATTTGGCCTGTACTGGGACATTTGGCAGGCTTACAAAAGTGTGCGGCAAATCGAACTCAATATCAGAAGCAGACAACTTTATTGAACCCGTAGGAAATTGCTTATGTTATGATTGCAAAGGCATACGCAACTTACATTTAAGTGAATTATAATGACACAGATAGTAGTTAGGAGTACATTATGGCACGTAGTAGAGATCAGTATAAGTAATACAGACAAGTAGTGATATTCACATGGTAGGACTACTGTACATAATGAAATGATGAAGTAAAAATCGGGTTTAAAAAATAAAACAAATAAAATAACAAATAAATCAAACCGAGCTTGATGGAGTGTGATTGTGACAGAGCATTGTTAACGCCCAGGATTAAAGAAGCATGTGAAGTGGGGAGAGCCTCTCCATGGCTGAATTCGAGATCCACCGCGTAACGTACGTGAAACATGATGACGTGAGACACGTCATTTCGCTGACCTACAGCTCATTCAGATCGATTGTTTCAACTTCACAGACACATCCACTATGTATACAGATTAGCACTGGCAGTCTTCGTGCCTCTCACTGCCAGGCGGTTTGACTCTCCCCTTCCTGAAAGTCCTCAGGCTGTTTTTGATCTTCCACTCCCTCCTCGCCCTCCTGCAGCTATGGTAACTCCGGTTCTTTTTAGTATTTAGATATCTACCTAAATATATATGCTTGTCTAAGAGCAAATGTTTCGTTTGTATTATAAATAGAGACACATTTACACTCTCTCGGAGCCGTTACAGCAGAGCTAACAGGCTAGCTAGCGATACGCTTCAGTTAGCTAACCTAGGTAGTAGAGTAGAGAAGGGATTGTAACTGGTATATATTAACTCTAATGTTCAGAAAGTGTAATATAATACTGTGTAGAACATTTTTAGAAAGTCAGCAACACAAGAATTGTCAAGTTGGCTGTCGTTTTAAGCTTGCTGATAAACTCTAGGCGTTAGCCAGTAGCTAACTTGTCTTGAATTTGGACCCATAATTTCGAAACATATTTTACTTTGTTGTTCTGATCTGAGTAACACAAGGCAGCGATTTTACTGGCCAAGTAGCCTGGAAGATGTTTTTAATAAGGTACCACCACATAAAGTTTTGGAATTGATCAAGTATTGATTTGAAGAACCTTATTTAGCTTATTTATTTGCTAAGTCTTTATTTAAGTCTCTTGTTTTCAAATACTGTATATTTAATATACCTTTTTGCCATGACAAAACCATTGTTGTCGATATGGCATTGGAACTGTCGTATGGCGTGAACTACTACTACTGGACCCAAATTCAAACGGCTGTTTCCTGGCATGTAGCGTACACGACAGTAGCTTTGTATTCGTTTTAAAGGTCCTCTTTTGAAGAAAAAAAAATGCCTTTTCACAGTGATCAATAACGTTTTGTTCCTAAACAGTCCGACTTCTCAGAAGACCAGATTCTGGGTGAGTTTGCCTCAAGTGAAAACTGCATGTTTATTCTGTTCCCATTCTGTAACGTGAATTTGAGAGTAGATCCGTCTCCCTCCATTTCCCTCCTTCATCTGCTTCTTTTCATGGCAGTTATTCTGTCCTAGCAAATCTTTTTACCTCTTCTTTTTTTCTCACTCTTATGTATTGTTATTCCCTCCTTTCTGCACCTTTTATGTGCTCCAGATTGAGTTTAACTTGGATCAGATACATGGTGAGTGCTCTTAAAGCTCAGCACATCGCCTCAGAGCAAATAGCAACTTTATAGTGTGTTGATTCGTCCTGGTGAACTGTGTGTATGTGTAAGCAGCCGAATAGAAGTTTGCATGCGTTATTTGGGTCAAGTATGTGTCCCAGACCTCTTACACGAGTGTGGTCAACCCAGAATGTGGCCATTAAAATGTAGGTGATACTGAGAGAACAAAGAACTAGTCTTGTACTTGGTTGTGTTTTATGGTGCAGCTGTAGTTCACCTTCCCAGCTTCAGAGTGCCAGGGTGTGTCTCACAGTAAGAAGGCTATAATCTCGTCAATTTAGACTGTGCTCTGTTCCCCTCTTGCACACACAGCTAGAGAGCATCTCCTCTTAAACACAACCTGTTCCTTTCATTCCTCAGACTTTCTCTAGATTATTTTCTCTAAAATCACACATACAGCAGAGGTGAAAGAGTGTGATTTTCTTTTTTGCTACTTGTCGCTACTATAAGGACAGTGTAGTTTTTAGTTCAGAAATCATTCTCTTTCAGATATTGCCTGGTTTGTTTAATTGGAGATGGCTGGCATAATGCTGCTCAGCCTCCTATTCTCTCCAGGACCTTATATGGTTAAAGAGCACATTTTCAGGCTGAAGGGGAACAGCCACATTCCAGAGAGCAGGAAGCACAACAGAGTCAAGCTATTTATGGGAGGAAGGGCCAGCCCAGTTAACATTCAACTCATTCTCCAAGAAAACAGCAGCTCAGATTAGTCCTGGGCAAAATTGATCAAATTCGATATCTTATTATTTCCCAAATGTCACAATTGCATATGATGATGAAGTATTTTTTGCATAAATGAAATTAAAGAACATGTGCCTTCTGAGTACAGCCCCCTCCCCTTAATGAAACATCTTACAAACATGATCCAGCTTGTTTTCATTCGGTTTCTATGCACAGTTCGGAACCTTGCACAGTTTTAAAAAGGACAACTAGATAGAAAATGCGTTTTTTTGAAAGGAAACGTACAATTTATTTGCCTTTTAATTCTATTTGTAAGCATTGCAACCAGCTGTGTTTTTAATCTATAAATATTGTGTTGTGACCACACTATCAGTATAGACAGTATGTATCCCCAGCACTATTTCAGACTGTTTCACTTATTTATTATTGTTTTTCCCATTTTTGCCATTACATTTCACTTTTTGGTGTGTTATTTTTGGTCTGCTTTAGGTATATGAAATAATAAGAAAATATACCTGTGAATAAAAGGAGGTACTTGATGCTTCACATTGGCATGTCAATAAGTTAATAATAATAATAATAATGATAATATATTTTGTCAGAGGCTGAGAATACATTTAGACTAAGAAGTACAGTGTACTTTAATCAGTGTCTATGGTTTAGTGTGTTTATGTGGACTGTACAGCATATGTGCTAATCATTGCTGTCTTTTGTGGTTTAATGATTACAAATGGCCATAGCTATTCTGTTAAATTACGTGGTGTAACTGGTACATCAAACTCTAGCATTCTGTGCAGTGAGTGAACAAACAAGCAAATCACAAAAACTGATCATGACCAATATCAGAGATTTATTTGTTAGCATTTGGTGGTCTGGAATTTTAATAATTACTATTTTTACCAAGTTTAAAGCACATCAGTGGAAAGGAGTAAGACTGCATACTTGATCTGCAGTAGCTAATAGAGTGTACAATACAGCATTGAATGACATTAATATTGATTGCTGATGCACTTACTCAGGTTATGCCCCAGTTCACCTGATGCATCCTTTTGCATTTAACCTCCTGTTCTTTTGACAGTTTTACTCACTTCTACTACCTTGCATTTATCAAAGGCATGTGTGTTTTTCAGCTGTAAAGTTAAATACAGGTTGTTAATTTTATCCTATTTTTGTTATACTGTTTTTGCATGTTGTAAGAGTTGTCATCAGTTTTCTCGCTATTTACATTTCTTTCTTGTCTCCACACAGACACACATTCCTATGTTTGTCCCTATTTGCTTATTCAATGCTCTCTCTGCAGAATTCAAAGAGGCCTTCCTCCTCTTTGACCGGACAGGAGATGGCAAGATCAGCTATAGTCAGTGCGGGGACGTGATGCGTGCCCTTGGCCAGAACCCAGTCAATGCCGAAGTGCTTAAGGTCCTAGGCAACCCCAAGGCCGAGGGTAGGAATCAAACTGAAATGCTCCGTTTGTGAGGGGGGGGATGCTTTCAGTGATTACATTTAATTCTTCCACATACAAATATAAATATTCAAAATAATAGGGTATTTGCAGAGACATTAAGGTTTGATTTAAACCATCAAGACTTTAATCCATAACCACAGTTAAATATTTTAACACGGAACAGCTGTATGAATCACATTCAGAGATTTGACAAACCTTTGTTTGCATCTGTATGCAGAGATGAACCACAAAATGTTGGACTTTGAGCAGTTCCTGCCCATGCTCCAGGCCATTGCTAAAAATAAAGATCAGGGCTCCTTTGACGATTTTGTGGAGGGCCTCCGAGTCTTTGACAAGGAGGGCAACGGAACAGTCATGGGTGCTGAGCTACGCC
Organism: Bryconaethiops microstoma; assembly: GCA_037577275.1. Taxonomy (NCBI): domain Eukaryota; kingdom Metazoa; phylum Chordata; class Actinopteri; order Characiformes; family Alestidae; genus Bryconaethiops; species Bryconaethiops microstoma. Next base: position 27,349,410 of record JBBJLS010000134.1, on the reverse strand, counting down.
ATGTTCTCACCACACTGGGTAAGGCAACTTCTCTCTAGAGATGGTATCTATAACTCACATATGCAGGGCACTGTCAGAGTGAAGCACCACAAATAGCTATAGTTTTACATGAAGTAATGCAAGTTAACAATCTTCCTAGATAATTTTATATTAAATATTATATTGAATATTGGAGTATTATATTGGCCTGCTGTAATCTGTACTCTGTTCGATGTTATCCTTGGGTATTCAAATGGATAGAGAAAAAAAAAATTGAATACAAAATTAAAACTGTATACATGCTGAAGTTTGGATTTTTTTTTTTTTAGGGGAGAAAATGACGGAGGATGAGGTAGAAACGCTTCTGGCAGGACACGAGGATGCCAATGGCTGCATCAATTATGAAGGTAAACAGATGGGTGAAACTCAGTGAAGGATGTAATTAAGCTCACCTTGCTTAACCACAAAGCAAGTGTTCTTACCACAGAAGGAGAAGCACAACAGATGTTGTGCCCCATTCTACGCCCTGAAATGTGCTGTGTAAATGATACGTTTTCAGTATGTAAACAGCATTCATGATGACTGTATCATACTTAAACAATGCTTATTAAATGAAGTTATGTTCTGTAACTACTGAAGAGGGGATGAGCTGCCATAACTGTTGCTGATCTTCCACAGCTTTCGTCCGTCACATCATGTCTGGTTGAGAGCCCTCTTGGGAGTATGTACTCCTCCTGTCAACGACACGTATACCATATGAAGCTTCAAACCAGACTCTTCCTTATTCCTTTATATGGGCACGCATGCCTGCACATTAGACCCCCTCCTGCTGCTGTTTGGCCACTACATCGTCCAATTGGAAAATGGAATAAGATATTATAATCACACTTGAAAGAATCCAGTTCCATTGAATTATTGATCAGTCTGCTCATTTGAAATTGATATCTAATGCGTATTTTCCTCTGGGTCATTGTGGGGCATGACGTTTCCATATTTGGAGGGTCTGATTAGAGCTGGTGTTAGTGTGGAGGTTTTGACTCGTTGTTGGACACTCATGTTTCTGCAGCAGCAGCTCTCTCTGGCCCCTGGCTGCAGCATGCTCTCTGCGTCTGGCCCAGCGCTGTGATGGCCTCATGGGCACGGCTGGTTTAGATGCACAGGAGCGACTGCACTGTCATGAAAGCAATTCACGACAATGAACAGCTTAAAGAAATTGCATACGGATTCCAGACTATATTCCAATAGTTTAATTGTCGTATTTGGATGCTTGTGTAAAAGGAATTGTCCAGCTAATTTCTGTGTGCCAGAAATGTAAGTTATGGTTAGTTACCATGGATAAAATCGACACGTTTCCCTGCTCTTGGAAAAGAACAAGACACTTTAATCACACTTATAATAGGAGCCAACAGAAAGATACTGAAGCAACTGCCCATTGGCTTATTTCATAAATGTGTGTTGTTATTTGTTCTTTTCTAAGTAAAAGGAAAGGTCCGTTTGTCTCAATGGTAATCATTCATATGCTACAAATGTTAGTTTGTGGAAACACTTTTTCCTTGAACGTCTCCCTGTAGATACACATCTGGAGCTTCTCTGGTATGTGGCATATAAATCTGTCTTAACTGACAGGTTGACAGACATCCATTTCGTTAATGCTTTCAAAGCAGTGCAGTCACATCTTTTACTAACCAACCAGTGGCAGTAAGTCGCTATTTTTTTTGCTGCTTTTTCTCTGATGAAACCTGATTCAAAGCTGGGCTGTCCAAGTTCTCTATATTGTTCTTCAATCTCTCCACTCTTGGCCTGTAGTAGAGGAAACCCTGGAGGAGCTTCTCTTAATTTTCTCTTGAATCCTAGACCTGGTCAAACCCCTGAGCTCTGGCTGAGTAGGAGATTATCTTTCTCGCTGTTGCGTTCACCTGGTGCAAATAAGTTTTGTTGGGGGCAGAGCCCACCTGCATCAAGCCACACATGTCAAACAACATTGCCGTAGCTTTGAGAGAATGTAGGGCAGGTCAGTTGGGTAATGACAGAGTAAAGGATGGTTTTCATAGGCGATGCTGAAAAGTAAAAATACCCTTCGCTTCAGAAGAGTGTGATAATTCATTTAGCGTGCAGTGTAAATGGTTTATTGTGTGACATGATGTAGGTTCGTGCCCCCAACTGTATTTTTAGTGCTTGTGTCCTTATGTTTCTTTCTTCCTTTTATTGCAGAACTCGTGCGGATGGTCATGAACGGCTGAAGATAAAGAAAACACATTTGTCTGTCTCATTTATGTGTGTTCTGTTACACATCTCTGTCCATTCCTTGTTGTTCATTCATTCCTCTCTTTTGCTTATCCATTCCAGTTCCTCCTTCCATTTGCACTCATTTGGTTTTTATTTTCAGAAGTGCCTTTATCTTCCCCTGTTAAGATCCCACATGACCTCCTCACTTCTCTCCACACTGTCCAGTGACATTCAAAGCCCATAGCTGCATGAAGGAGGGCCCTTGTGTGCTGGCACTATCTGCAATAAAACCTCTTGATGCAGCACTTTGCCATGTTGTAACACCATCATGATGCAATATATATTCAGACCCTTCAGTGATGGACTGTGCTTCAGCAGGACAGATGCAACAAAGCATACTCACTTGTGCTGACAATAACAATACAGGGCAGTTTCATTCATCAGTTAACATCTAAACTTAATCTTGTTTGAAAAATATACCATTTTCAATTTTGTTTGTCCTTTTATGTATGGACCTGAAAATAAAATACATTTTAAAGTCTTTAAGTGCTTGTTTCTTACACATTATTTCAAGAATGTTGAGATGTGGTCTGTATTTTAAGACCTAAAGTATAGCTTATACTAAGTTTAGTGTTTCCAAATGCAGAGGTTTTTGAGAAGTCATACACATTTTGAGGAGAAAGTTTGTTTATATACTCCCATACATACATACATACATATACATATATATATATATATAAATAAAAAATATTACAATTACAGAGATTAATGGCTCAATCATTCCATTCTTCCACTGCAGAACAGGAAGATACATAGATTATAACCTTATCAAACCTGGGCCATATTGTTTCTCCTGTGTTGAGAGAGTTCATCACCTTGGCTGGAGCTTAAAGAAATGAACCACCCACAGTGATCAAGAAAAGGAGTGAGTAAATAACAAAACTGATTGATGTAACTTAAACCCCAGTAAGCAAAATGTAAAGATCTGAAAACTGAAGATGATGCAAATTAGTAGAAAATGAACACAAATGGATTAAAACAAAAAAGGGATCATGTGAAATGAGAAGTAGATAACTGATAACCAGTTAATATGTAGAAAAAGTGTAAGGACCGATGCACCCAAATTAGATGAGAATATGATCATGTGACCGCACCGTGACCTGTTCTGTACCCTTGACTGGAGGAAATTCGTAATCATGGAAGAAGCAGTTTGATGATGGACATTATTGTCACAATCAACAAAGCATAAAAGATCAGATCCAAAACACCCAGCACAGCATTTCGCTTATCTCCCCTAAACTCTCAACCAACCAATTAAACCACTTATTCTGGGATGTTATGAGCTGCATTTTAGAGACCTCTTCATCATCTGGGACATAAGAGCAACACTCCTGTTATTAGTAGCATGTTTATTTTATTAAAGCTACGTCTAGCTGCAGTAACCAGTTCTGTCTTCAAGCGTGTCAAATTGTGGGGCAGGGGGGCTTTTATTTTACTGATATGTCAGAGCTCTTATTTTAATGTAGTGACTGCAGTGACACTACATTGATGAAAATGTTTGTTTTTTGTTACACTTAACTTTAAGTATACAGTCTCTTTTAGGTTTAAAGGCTGTAAGTATGTAGAGAATCTTAGTCGTCCTGTGGATCCGTCCATTCTGTCTCAATTTAGAATTGTCCTGTTGCTCAGTTATAAATAGGCCGACACGTATGATGATCTAGTTAATCTCCAAATTAAATACATGAATTATTTCTGAGATAAAATACATCAGAGTGCTGAAACAAAGATTGGAAGCCATGAAAATACGCAGCATTATTCTTATTTTGTCTATTTATTATTATAACACACTTTCTATAATCATTCAAATGAGGAAAAAAAGACCTTTGCAATGATACACACAATCCAGTCCAGTTGCATTTATGTTATGAGGTTGCTGAAAAGAAAATGATCGATGACTCAAGTATTACCTTGAGCTGACAGCAGATATTCTTATGATAAAGAAAAATGCTTCTGAACATGTTCTGGTTGATCTACATAAATTAACCTTTGTGTTTTTGAATTTTTAGTTTCATCCACAATCAAAGGAAGCGTTTCTAATATTTGGTCTAGAATCAATAATCCCATTTGATAAACAGTAAATTTAATATGATTTAAAAAAATGTAATCTCACACATCACTAGAGAACACAGGAAATGCAAAACAGCAGATGTGGACATTAATGAACTGTTGTTTTTTAAAGAATGTTGTGTTTTGTGCATACAGTATATCGACAAATGCATTGGGACGAGAACACCAACAGGGATTTTATTGATGATATTGCATTCAGATCCATTGACTTCAATGCGGAGTTGGTCCCCCTTTGCAGCTATAACAGCTTCCAGTCGTCTTGGAAGGCTTTCCACAAGATGTTGGAGTTTCTGTGGGAATTTGTGTCCATTTATTCTGTAGAGCATTTATGAGGTCAGGCACTGATGCTGGATGAGAAGGCCTGGCTCGCAATCTCCATTCCAGTTCATCCCAAAGGTGCTGGATGGGGTTGAGGTCAGGGCTCTGTGCGGGTCAGTCAAGTTCTTCCACACCGAACTCATGCAGCCATGTCTTTACGGAGCTCGCTTTGTGCATTGGGGTACAGTCATGCTGGAATTGAAAAGGTTCTTCCCCAAATTGTGTCCACAAAGTTGGAAGCATGGTGTTGTTCAAAATGTCTTGGTCTGCTGAAGCATTAAGATTGCCCCTCACTGGAAGTTAGGGCCCACCTGAATTTAATAGTTAAGAGGTTAGTTAAGAGTGAAGAGGTTTGTCCCAATAGTTTTGTCCGAGTGAATATTCAGAAATCCAAATTAAACTGCACTGCACAATCTTTACCAACAGATGGCGCCACAATCACATTTACCATTTAGTCCATACTGGGCCAAGTCTTGTACTCTTTTTTGTAGGTATTTAGCCCACCAAATGTTCTCTTTTAAAGCATTTTTCCTATGGGCATGTCTACACTACTGATAAAAGTCATAAGATGTCACTTTCATGGTGGGCTGCTTATTTTGGCAATTTCCGTTGTACTAATTTGATTGTACTACTTACCTTTGCAGTTTTTTTTTGACTTGGCCAGGGATTTCTCATTGCTGTCTTTTAATATATCCTTATTAAACAGAAGCAATTGTTATATTTAGCTTTCTTCTTTCCTTGTGCTTCACAAGCTTTATGGAACAGGCGAATAGAAATCCAACAGAAAATGTTGACACATTATTATTAGTGTTTTATTTGATAAATGCTACATCTAGCCACAATAGCCAACTTTGTCTTTATACATGTCATATTTTGGGGCGTGAACAGGGCTGTTCTGTTACTGAGATGTTATTTTAATATCTCAACGGCACAAATTCATTGCATCTACGCCACTGAGTATCTAAAGAGACAGTGCATTGACAACAATGACTGGTTCTTGTTATACTTAACTTTAAGCATTCAATTTCTTTTAAGTATAAAGACTATAAAGATCAATTTGAGAATCTCAGTCTTCCTGTGGATCCGTCCATTCTGTCTCAATTTAGAAATGGCCTGTTGCTCAGTTATAGTTATAAATAGTATGATGATCTAGTTAATCTCCAAATGAAACACTTTAATTATTTCTGAGATAAAGTAAGTCAGTGTGCTGAAGCATTTCACTGTTCTGAAACAGAGTAACTGAGTGGAAGCCATGAAAATATGCAGCATTATTCTTATTTTATCTATTTATTATAACCACATACTTTCTATAAGCACTTAAATGAGGAAAATAAAGACTTTCCCAATGATACACCATTCAATCCAGTTGCATTTGTGCTGTGTGGATGTTGCTGAAAAGAAAAGGAGCACAGGCTTCGACTGATCTTTGCTGTGACCCATAGATGCTGTGCAGGTCAGCTCCACCTGCCAGGTTTGTACTGTGACCTGAAAAGTGTGGATATAGTGAGGCAGTTTTTCACTCCTGTGATCATTCCGTGTCCACAGTGGTCAGTCCAGGAACTGCGATAATGAATAATTTTACAGTGACCTTCTGTATGAAGGTCAAGTACGTCAAGCCATTAATCCATTACATTTTTGCAGCAGAATCTGAAGGTAATAGAGAGTGACTGACAAACTGTTCCCTCAAACATTCTCATCATCTCTTCATTAAACTAATTAAAGGAATTATATTGCCACTTTCAGAACAACACCTGTATCACCATATTTGTTTTTTTTTCGTCAAGTGTCAGCAGGCTTTTACACTGTATGAAACGTTCATGAGGAACAGACCAAATATGTCTGTTTGGACTCAATATCTTCTATAATATAAAATTTGCTTGGAGATGTACTAGATGTATAAAATGAGTCTAGTCCTGATTTCATAGCTTTCACATTATTAATAAGAGGCTGTGAAAAAAAAAGACATTTTTTATGTGTCCAGAATGATGAACAGAGCTGTATTATTCCATAATAAGTGAGAAAGATACATAGCTTTCACTGCACTTACTGTCTACTGTATTGTGTCCATTTTTGTAGGAACCAGTGCTGATTCGTATTCCAGTGGAATCTAACAGGATATTTTGGACTTGTTGTACCAGCTATAGACAGAAGAGTAGACAGCAAAGTACTTTTGGAAGTCTGTTAAATGCCATAACTGCAAGGGAGGGTCTCTGTACTAGCTAAGCATTTCACTCAGTGATGGGTGGGGCGATGAGAGCGGATATTATTGGATGAGAGACGATATTATTGGATACAATTGTTTTTCTGGTGCGCTGTAACATGCAAAAATCAAAAAATGTTTTAAGGCAGTCAAAGTCACTACACATTAATCAATGATTGCAGGAAAACAAAAAATTGTATTTTAAATTACATGTGAGGAATTCTGTTTAATCTGACCAAGAACAGAAATTTACAGGGATTGAAAGGTCAACTTTGATTTCAGTTTGACTTCAGGATAGCAGATAAATAAAGGTTTATCTTACCTTATCTTAGGTAGATTAGAATACATTTTTACCCACAGAACTGATTTTTAGTTATTTTCTGTTCTGTTAGTTATTGACTGTTCACATGATAACATTTTTCATTAATCCATCACACTTTTGCAGCTGAATTTGAAGGTAATACAGAGTGTCTGACAAGCTATTCCCCCAAATTTTCTCCTTATCATCTTTTCATGATACTAATGAAAGGAATTATAGTCATTTTCAGAACAAAACCTTGTATCATAATGTTTATAGTTTTTGCTTACCTAATTTTGGAAGGTCTTTGCACGGCATTAACATTTCATGATTTTCACTTGCAAGTTTGGGGTTGACCTTTCATGTTGATGACATTTGAACTACCACAAAAGTTTTGTTGCCCTTGTCAACTTTCTATTGGAAAATAAGCACTCATCCTCAACAGCGATCACTCTTCAGCACATTTAAAGACACAATATCTGTTTTAAGGTCTGGAATTTAACATACAGAAAAACAAAAAAATAAATAAATAAATATTGCCTGTTCAACAGGTTTTATATTGTGTTTTATTTTTTTCTGTTTATTAAACTTTGTGTTGGTGTGTGTATATGTTGGTCAGCAGGGTGAAAATGCTCTAATAAGAAGCAGGGCATAACTGGAGTCAGAGTGAGTCAGACAGGGTTAACTAACACAGACGAGTGTTAACCTGTTGGTTAATAAAGCCGTTTTACATTAACTTTAATTATAACTTTCTTTAAGGTACTTTTTTTGGTAATTCCATTTTTTTACAACAGTGAGTTAATGTAAGTTAATCTTTTTGCATTATAAGGACTGATGAAAACATTACATGGCTGCCTGTTTTTACAATGAAAACTCCAGTCTAATGTCTTGTCAGCTTCATCTGTATCACACGGATGATTACCCCCAGCAATAACTTTGACATGCCATCCTGTGCTTATTAAAATTGCAGCAATAATCCACAGTAATCACTAACAAGCCAGATGTGATGGAGATTAGGTTGAAAAGAATTTCTTTAAAGGAAAATTAAACAAATGTTTCTAGTAAACGAGGTCGATGTTGTGTATAAACACTTTTAAAACGTATCATTTGCTTACCAGCCCATACAGTCCACATACGCATACATAACAACAAAAACAGCCCATTTTGAATGAATTTTTTGTGATGTCATATTTGCAAATATCCATCTATTCAGCCTACAGCAGCCTTCAGCTCCGCCCCATCTATAATAAAGGAATATTTCAATCCTGCTTATATTTTGATCTTATCAACTTATTGCAAACTCATTTACATATTCCATCCTAAAGGCGCAGCAACAAACACAGCCTGTTTTAATGGTTGGAACGGTTGGAAAATGGTCATGTAAAAATAAATCGTGAGTTTTTTTTGTGAGTTAAACCACACACATATATCATTAGTGTACCTCAGGGGAAAAACACAAGAAAATGTATGACACGGGTCCCTTAAGTGTTATGAAAAACAAATGTGGCTCAAACTTTTTTGATAATAGGTATTTTTCACCAGCATATGCGTCTGCTTTCATCATCCGAAGCCCAGACTTGCTTGTTGAGGTGGGATTTTCAAAGCTGACCGTTTGGGTGTGAGGCACGGCTGAAATATCGGCTTTAAGATCCTATGATGCATTGTGTGGTGGGAGCAGCCCATCAACAGCTCGCTGACCTTTTCCTCATCTCCTCACAACCAGTCAGAACTATGCCCTCTCATTAGATGCCATAGCTATTTGTGTGTGCATGTGTGTGTGTGTGTGCGAAGGCGAGGCGCCAGGTATCATACCAATGGCGAACAGGTCCTCTACTAATTACTAAATTCATTTTGCTGGATGTGTGTGCCTACGTGCGGCTTTGGCGGCTGTGCACTTGTGTGAATGTGCTGGAGGTAAGTGAAGTGTATTGATTATTTTAATCCGCCTATTTGTGAGTCTGTGATCCTCGTGGCTCTGCATTCGACAAGGGAATCGCTAATGGGCCTCAACGCAGCCCGTCTCAGACCTCTCCCCGTCCAATTAACTTTCAACTGGAATCTGGCAGGAGAGAGCGAGGAGGCTGGCTGCAGACACACAGCGATCCCCACACGCTCCCACAGGCAGCAGATTCACTGAAGCCTCCAGGTCTGGAATGTCATTACTTCTTGCTTTTTAATTAAAGATTTCTCCTCTCTTTTTAGACCAGGTAGAGGCCAAGGTCCTGCTGCTGTTTTTGTTTTTGTGGTTGATGCTGCTGTTTATGCTTTTTTTCTTCTTTACAATATCACCACTTCAAAAGATCACCATAATGTATTGAATGAGAGATCCATACCTTATGCATAAACAGAATTCCAATGCAATCACTAAATTCTAATATTAACCCGTTCATGTCCATAAATTTCAGTTTTTTCACAGTTTCTTTAGTCCATATAATCTCCAAGCTTGTTAATCTGAAACTGAAAAAAGCAGACCTGTGAATTTGAGTCACATGGGATTTCTTATTTATTGAAATATCCAAACTGACCCTGAATAAAAATGGCATGTGATCCAAAGATGATCTAAAGATTCACACAAAATATATTTTAAGCCAAACAGAACTTTTTATTATACTAAAATGATTTGTTGGACATGAATGGGTAAATAATATCAAATATATGCACATCTGATATAGATACATCTGTTATGATTCGCCTTGGTATTACAAAAATAAGTATGGATTTTTATATAAACCAAATTATAAAGTATAAATAACATATGAGTGTGGCACAGGAGGGGCACCATTCAAAACATCTGTTGTGGTCTGATAGGTTATGTACATATGAGAAGAAAAAGGGTCAGTGATATTTGAACATTCTTTATTATAGAGTCATTTTATAAGGAGGAAATGTGGCGTCATTTATAGATGTACTGATGTGTGTTTGCATTTCTTTGTATTTGCACATGGCTTGACTTGTCTTATGACAACCCCTACCAGGCCTCATACAGAATTACTACAAGATTTCCACATTCAGCCATAAATATTCTGCTGATATGTATGACATGGAATGGCACGCAACTCAAGGGACACTGTAAAGATGCTGGGACTTTTTTATCAATTAAGCATTTCTGGACAAAAAGGAAGACACAACTCACACACACACACACAGTGAGGATAGCCTGTTGTTTTCAGACACTGTTATATATTTAATCTCTGAAATAAACAATTTACAGAAAAGCTAGCAATACTTTCTATAGGGGTGCGTCGTTATCTGACCATGGCCACTTTAGTTAATTCTTGCATGGATTTAGTTGGGATGAAATAGCTTTAGTAAATTCTTAACAGATGATTTACATAAATGTAAAACAGGACAATTTAAGGTGCTATTGATAGACACTATGGTAAGATCAATATAAAAGTTTTTATAATAACGCTATTAGTGTCAGTGTAATTACAATAAATTTTTTAAACGATATTCTTTTTAAATGGTGAGCCTTCTACATATATTACAGAGATATTATATATTTCTACTGTTTCAGAGATATTGAATATTTCAGAGATTTTTTCTTTATTTATTAAGTTTCTATTATAACATAATAAGAAAGTAATTCACCATGTGCAGGTATTTTCAGTGATAAGACAATTTGGTGTAAAATTGATGCACTGTATCTTCATTATTGTTAAAATAGTATCTTCTTTTAGGCAATGTTTATGAAGCACAAAAAATAAATAAACCACACTGATTAATAGCAAAAGTCGTAAGATTAAGAAGTTGACTGGAGTCAAGCGAAAGATAGGATATTATCAACCCAAATCAATATATTACTGCTGTAGTCTAGGCTAGTCTGCTTAGACATATTGGAAATCCATGCCTACGCAGCACAGAGCCGTGGCCAGTCATTGTGTGTTCGATCCCAACTCATGTCCACGCACACGGGCCATATTTTCAATTCCACACAGACAGCCAAAGCGGTCACTTTAAGTCAAATTAATTGAACTGGTGGACTTGGATTAATCACAGGCCCACAGTGGTGTGTGTGTGCATATGTATGTCATTGTATTGAATTGCCTTTGCACAACACTATCTAATCAGTCTGCTTGTTAGCGAAAATAATCCTCATTAAATAATTCCTACTCACTCATGTGTAACAGCTGTGCCTGACTTCAGCGAACCACAGTGAACATCAACTTTACTAGCCCATATGCAACCTCCAACAAAAATTCCAATACAGTCTCACAAGAGTGAATTAGGCTTCTGGTGATGCACAAAAATGACTGGACTTCAACATGTACACCTAAACACGCGCAGCAAACGCCGAGGGAGGATAACACTCTGGTAGATATGTTTCTATTTGCAACTTCTATTTGACACTTTTTGGGGGGAAATGTGTAGGTGTGTAGGTATAGCATATAACCATAATTTCCATACAGATACAAACAATATGTCAGAAAATGCACTTGCTCAATGAAAGTAAGAGTTTGGTCATGAGATCATGTCTGTGAAGCCCTTCTTCCAGCCAGCATCAACCCATGTGCATTTCCCTCCTGTCAGTCTATTCAGTGTGTGTGTGTGTGTGTGCGTGTGTGTGTAAGAGAGAGAGAGAAAGAGAGAGAGAGAAAGAGAGAGAGAGAAAGTGTTTGAGAGTGTTTTGAGCAGCATCATGGGGTGGTGGGGCGGCAGGTTTGGAGGGTAGTCAGTCGGGGTAGATGAGGAACCCAGAAAAGGTGCTGTATTTGTTGGTGTTTCCACCGTGGACTTTGCCCCCATCCAGTTGTACGCATACCTCATCCCCAACGTCTAAATGTAGAATCACGCTGTTGGAGGCGTAGTCATAATTCTGATCGGCATCCTGGGCGATGGCACTGGCCCTCACCTGTCAAACAGAGAGAAATAGAGGTTTGGTCAGAGGAAGGCCAGAGAAACATTCACATCTCACCCTGTCACTGTCCCTTAGCACAGGAGAAACAACCACATCTGGCACGGAGGAAGGCAATTTATAACCAGGTGAATAAAGACCATATACTTGAAAAGGAATTGCTTTAAATGTGCACATCATTTCCACATAAATAAAACACAATAAAATGTATTACAACAACAAAATTTTGTGTTTCAGTTGACCATCTTATAGTATCAATTGTGTTGATGTAAATAATGTACACATTAGAATCAATTTATCTGAATTACCCTGCAAATGTGTTCTACCAAGTAAAATTCTACCAAGCTGCACTGTGTTGTAGCTAACAAAAACTAGTTAAGTTGGAAATTGCAACAAATTTTTCACTGTATATTTGCCATTTGCATGCATACAAACTAAACATTTAGGGGTTCACACTGCATTTTTCTGAACCTGGAAAAAAACGTGAGGTGCACTACACCTCAGCTTCTGCTTGAAATGTAGGGTTTGGCCTCTTGCAAAGCAGTAACAGTATTCTACTTGTTAGTCAGCTGTAAAAACAGAACAAATCTCACAAAGTAGAACACTTAACCACTTTGGCCATGCAAAACCAGTCAGCAAAATGTCTCCTTCCTAGCAAAACCAACAGAAAATAACAGAATCAGTATGTAAAAACCTTGGTGACTGTTCGTATTTTTACAATGATTTTGTGTTCTTTGTGTTCTTTAGTGTCTCACAAATTTACCAATGTAATTTTAATTTTGTGCTTTATCAGTTAATTTTGTGTTTGTCCATATAGCACATATTTTGTAACCCGGCAAATGGTATTAAGGATATTTTGCAACTACTGGTCACTCTTTGATATGAGTGCTTACTATCACTCGACATGTTTTTTAATGTTAAAACGCTGTCCACACTGTATCTTTGATATAAATCAATATTTGTCTAATAGCCTTTTTAATTGTTTTCGGGTTTTGCTATAGCACAGTTCTGAGGGCTGTCTGACAGTGAATGTCAAGGCTAAGTGAACTGGGGCTACTTCTATACTTTGTGGTATTGATCTCCTGTAATATCAGTGGTCATATGATTCAACTTGTGGAATAAGACCTGCTGTGGAGGGATGTAAACACACACTGTATCTCTTTCCAGTATCGACCTGTTGAATTTAATGCAAGAAACACATCCTTTGCACAGGCTGAGTGGCTGCATGCCACAAACCCAGACTTATTTAAATTCTGCATCGAGGATCCGTCGTATTGACTCCTGGGAGTGGATCTATTGCTTGTTTGTTAACAATTTAAATTGGGTTTACTCATCTGAACACACAGACACAAACACTTGAATAGAATTGCAGTAAAGGAGGAGAAGAGACCTACAGTAAAATTTGTAAAATGGTAAGCTTACATGATAGCACATTCTCATTTGATCATTAATTAATTTCTCACTCAATTTCTTTCAGTTACAAAATGAAAACGTCTAAAAGGTGCCTCAAGAAACTTCCACATTGTGTAAATGAGCATTTAACATGGTATCACAATTATTTTTATTGAAACAAATTTGCAATCTGAACAATCTGGTACACTTTTGCTCTCTTCTAAATTAAAAAAAAAAGAATATCTGCTGACAGATGTCAGACATTGATTGTCTAGTGCTTTAGTCAATGTCCGGCCAAGCTGTCACCACTCAATCTCTGTCATGCCTTACTGACAATCTTCCCTAATGAAGCAGCTTTGGGAAAATATGCACAGAGACAGCTATTTTGATATCTGTCTGTCTGTCTATCTATCTATCTATCTATCTATCTATCTATTAGTCTGTCTGTCTGTCTGTCTATCTATCTATCTATCTATCTATCTATCTGTCTATCTATCTATTAGTCTGTCTGTCTGTCTATCTATCTATCTATCTATCTATCTATCTATCTATCTATCTATCTATCTATCTATCTATTAGTCTGTCTGTCTGTCTGTCTGTCTGTCTATATCTTTTTGTGTGCATATGAATAACTATGAATTTGAGCTGCGCTGAACATATTATAATCAGCATAATAAAATTGTTAGGATGTAAAGAGAGCCACTCATAACAGTTTGAGGCAAAAACTTCCATTCTAGAGACACTTACCAAGTCAAAATTATCATTCAGAAAGAGCTATGGTGGTGATAAGAACCAGCCATCTAAAGAGTTAATGCTTTCAAAAACTACTTCACAGAAAAGCATTACATGAAATGTTTATAAATGTATTTGATATCTATAAATGTATTTGATATCTACAATAGTTTTGAAACATGTTTTTTGAACAATTTTATTACTTTGTCAACCTAAAATGGACATATTAATGTATTCGTAAAAGTCCACACATACTCACATGAACATACGTATCATAATGACATATCTTACATAATATATACATAATATATATACGACAGGAACATTCCATTACCATCATTGAGTTTCTGGCTGCAGATCAAGCATTTAGGTCAACTTCTGTTGTTTCTAAATGTGCTATATAAATAAAAATGTCCTGACTTCACTTGAACAGCTCAGTCGATAAACTTAGCGGAGTGTGTTGCCATTTAGTTATGTATCATTGGATACTGATGTGTGATCTTAAAGATTTCCCTCTCTGAATCAATTGAGTTTCATTTGTAGAGATCATACTGCAGGAATGACATCTGAATAGGATGAATATTGCTTATAAAATGATTAGTAAATGGTTACTCGTGTACATGCTAATGCAGACAGAAACTTTTTGAGAAAAAATGAGAATCCAAAAGAGCAGAAATATTGAGCGGCTAGTTGTCAGCTGAGATGGTCAATATTAGGAACGCGTCATCCGTGTGTGTGACAGTGATGGCCTGGCCTGTTCTCGGCATCGACGCCCAGCCGGTATCATCGTGCTCATTAGTTTGGCTAACTGGGAAAAGGGCCGCTTTTCCCCTCAGGCACACTCGTAGGCTCGATACCAAAATGCAAGTGGTCATTTTAATTAGAAGACACCCAGCACTGAACATTTAAGCCCTTTTCTCTCCTCCCCATCGATTCTTGCCCTGTATTTCTGGGACTGGTTCCATGACATCTATTGGCCAGCAACAGGCATAGGGCTCAACACACAGCAGCACAGATTTTGCCCGTTCAATGTTTTCCGGCATTTATCAAATATAAGTGAAATGAAAGCTTGTCTTGTGGGTGAGCGGAGTGGGAGATGTTTCAGGATTACAGTGGACTGCAGCAGAGATGGATATTGACGTGGGAATGGGCTGCTTGTGAAACACCACACTGGCTTGATCTCAGTGCTGGCTGTGAGGGAGGACCCTCGGGCCTGCCGGGGGGCTTGTTCTGCTAGCACTTTTCATTACAGGGGCACCATTAAACGAAGGGGAAGGATGGAGGGGTGGAAGGGTGAATGAGGGGGGGAAAGGCAGAGTAAAAGAGTGGCGCAGCTGCAGTGGCGTTTTATACACAAGCAGAGACGTGAGGCATGAGACAGACAACAGACAAGCAGAGAGGAGGAGACAGTGAGAAGAGAAAAGGAGAGAGTGAGGGAGACAGAGAGAAGAGAGAGAGAGAGACTGGGAAGGGGTTAGGATAACAGACTGACCAAGCGAGGCTATTTTGTGGGACCACAGAGATGTGAGGGTATATGAAGTCTTGTTTTTATCAGTTGCTGTTGTGCTCCACCGGTAATAAAACTGACAGGACTCATTCTCTGTGATATACAGACCTCTTAGAGCGGAGACAATGGAAAAGCAGCTCTTAAACTTACCTAAGGGACCGAGCACACAGCAGGGGAGGGAGTGGGGGGATGCCAAAAGGCTTGGAAATTGAACATTTATTGAATAGCTGTATCGTACCCCAAGGGGTGAGCAAGATTAAAGTGAGACAAGCAATCATTTCACTTGCTCACATTTATATTTAATTGGCATCTTGCACTCATTCACATCTATTACTCAAGAATAGACCTCCCATTACAAATTATATGACCGTTGCTATTTCTATAGTAAATAACGATGGTCACCATTACAAAACTCACGTGTTCAAGTCATTAGCTGGCCCAAAAGAGCCGCTCTGCATATCTAACTAACTACCTCTATCATTATCAGAACTTCATTTATTGGTGTGATTTGAGTTAAATCTATTTAACAATTATAGGCTACCTATTTTACAAAGACACTCATTATTTCTCAGTTGTATCATATCCGTGTTGCTGCTTGAGGAGACATTTATTAGAGCAGGTCATTAACAGACAGGCGATGGCATTTATTACACTACTGTGTGAGAGAGCTCGACCTTTAGGTGATCTATTAAAGGACTGTATGACAGTGGGGGGAAAAAAGAAACGAGAGAATTTTTAAATGAAAGAGAAGATGAAATGTGTATTAGTCTCCTTTACTTTGCGGATTCTGAGAAAGGACTTTGGAACTACACGGCTGAGCCATGGGACTATAAATTAAAAGATTAACGGCACCAGGGAAGTTAACGATGAGGAGGAAGAAATGGTGCCGTTGAGCCAGAGATGACATATGAGCCTGCTGTCTTATTGTGAATCAAATCCACATTAGCATTGAGGAAAAGATGCTGAAAAACATCTCATTATTCTAACAGCCCTGGAACAATAAAGGTGCCAACTCTAATGCTTGCACTGTCATGCCCACTGAACAAATCTTTTCATGTTCTTACATCTTTCGTCTGTGGTTACTCCACCATCAGAGAACAGAGAGTTCAAATGGTGGTTATACAACCACATAGAATAAACCCCAGTGTTAAAAATACACTGACTAGAAGTGAAAGTCAGATTAAGAAAATGCATAAATAACTCTGAAAAAACATATATTAGTTTGTCTGAGTAAATAACTCTGACTAGATAAAGCCTATATGCGTGTATGAATTGCCTAGAATGCTAAAACTAAATCTGTCCCTTAATGTGTGCAAATCAATGCATATCAAATGCAGCAGGTGCTGTGATACAGCAATTAAATGAAAGTTTTCATGTGTTGCCTTTTAAACTGAGTGGGCAATATATTGAATTAATCAGGAGGACTGTGAAGTTGATGTCATTAAGTTCTGAGAAGGGCACTATTACAGTTACATTACTAATCTAAGTCCACTCTCTGTGAACAAATTAACTGTTATAATAGTCATCAGGGGCCCATCACATTTTACTAGCCTCTTTAAAAATAAAGGTTCCTAAATGGTCATTTGTTTGGGAAAACATTTATGCCATAGAACTTTGACATAATGTGGCGGTTCTTTCACTCATTCACAAAAAATGTTCTTTAAGGAACACAGAAGTGGTTCTAGAATGACTACAAATAATCATTTTTAACACTTTTATTTTTAAGATTGTGCTCAGGCTGGTTCCAAATTAAGTGGAATGACAATTACACATGGCTCAATCTATTTTTGTTCATGCATGCTTGATGACTTTTACACCCTTGTCCATCAATACAATTTCCATTTCAACCAGTGTCAAAAAAGTGACCAATACAATCACTTCCCCCTCATAACCCACATACCATCCACCAACATGCTGCAGGGTATGATGTGTAAAAGGTCATTTGTAGAAGCTTAAGTGGCAGGAAGATTTACTTATGATAATAGATTAGCGGTCTTTGGCGGATGCATGGCTCTGGTATGGTGTTGGGGCACCCTTGGGAGTTTTTAGCCTCCCACTCCAGGAGGCCTGTTTCGAGCAGTCTGTCTCAGTCACACCATGAGGTCCCCATGAGGGCAGCTTTCACTGTCCATCAGACCTGCAGCACTGGCGGCTCATCCAGATGCACACAGCAGCCCAGAACCAGGAGAAGCACTATGCAGAATACACCCAGGAGGAGCCATCAGAGCTTTAATTAACACCCTGACGTCTGCCCACATTCATAATTGGTAATCAAATGCAAACATCTACTTGTAGTCTTTTTGTTTTTGTTTTTTTCTTCCATTCAGACACCTTGTTAACCTGTCTGGCCATGACATGTCGGCTAGCTCTCCATCTGTCTCCAGCTCCAAGCTCATTCTGGCCCTGGCACAGGCCTCCCAGTAGCCTCGTCTCTCGGCACACTGTCTGTAAGTCTCTATTAAGCCATCTATCTTCCTTTCCTCCATCTGATCTTTCCGTCAAGCGGCCTGTCTGCCTAGGCTGACCTCTCCCTGTTATGGTTCCCTTCATGTATCCACATCCTTTCCTCGATCAGCTTCTTAATTTGCTGGCGCATTGCAGCCCATGGGCCACACACTGGCTTGCCATATTGTACACGGTCTCGACTATTACAATACAAAAAGACCAAAACTGTGTTTGAAACTTTCTTATGAGGCAAGGCAAAGCATTAGGGTAGGAGTTCCATAAGTGGTTCCATAATTGTTTGTGTCATAAAAATCATAACATAGATTAGCCAAAATACAAATAAATTGTCTTATGAGCAAAATTCAGCAGATTTTGACAGTGCACCCCTGACTGTTTTAGCAGATAGGTTAAACCAATGGTTTACATCAACTATAGATATGCTTCAACTGCATTCCTGTGGAGTGTCATTTTGTTAGTATACAAAAATAACCTCTTAAAAATTAACATAAGGTTTATAGTCCCTGAGGTTTGGTGTCTCCTTCGAGATGACACCTCTGGGATTTCAAGTCTCTCAGCATATGTCAAAACCACCTACTTGAGTTTTTAATATTCTTTCAGTGTGTGGTCGAACAGATCTACATTGCAGGACATCTTTTAAATTCAAATTCTGTACTATTTACTCATTAGGCTAATTCTGAAGCTACCAGTGCCTGATCTTCACTGATCTAGCCTGAGGCGCTTTGTGATTCACTTTGCTGCAGGTCTTCTGTTTTTTATGTTTTTTCTCGCATGCTCTCACTGAAACCAACCCTGCACACACAAATTTCTCTATCAGAGGGAAAAAGAGACCCATCAGTCCAGTGAAGTCGAGCCACCTGATGAGTTTGAGATGGACTGAGATGGGGTTAAATAATTGAATTGAGTGAAAAGATAATTAATGGGCAATCAATGAACATACAGAAGAGAGGGCATGGGCGGTGGGCAGGGGATCCAATCTAAGAGTTATGAATGATTTAATAGGGGGGAGCAGACTTGCATGATAATACTAAACTGTACATGGCAGGCACAGGATTTCTTTAATGTGCTTTCACTCTGATATCTTCACAGGGTGTGCCGTCACACTCAGCAAGTGTGTCTGACGGTGGGAAAATGGCACATTTCCAACTCTTATTGCCTAATTAAATAGAAGTGGCCATTTTGTAGCTTTTGCTTATAAACCTGTCAGTTTGCCTTTAGACATTTCAACCACACAGATAATGGAAGTGAGAAAGGTTTTATCACTTATTTTCTTATGCACACGAGTCATATATTCTCTCAAATCCATAGCTGACACTTTTTTGTCCTGCCTTCACTCTTTAATTAGTGTCAAGGGACAGAGCCATTGGATGAATAAGCTGTCAATTTTACATTATTTATTTATTTATTTGATGTGCTCATCCACATCTGGCTTGTCCACACCTCAATAGGCATATCTGCTTATCCTTACTGCATCACCTTAAAGGTGATAATAAAGCTGCAAACCGTCTTAATAATGAGTGACACGTTTTCAAATGACGCTCTCGGAAAACGTTGAAATGCTGCCTTGAAGGTCTCAAGTTACTCTAGATACACAACCATTTGTACATTGACTGAAAAGAACATGCTTATTTATCAACATGCTTATTTATGAACTGCTACCTACAGCCTCTAGTAATATATATATATATATATATATATATATAATGCCAATATGCTTTTTTTCTAAATTATACAATGAGATTAAAACAATTTTCTTTTAAAAAATCAAAAATGAATGTTTTCCAAAACACTGTATAGTGTAGTGTGAGTAAATGCTCACACCATTTAGCCTTTTAACCAGAACACCACATATTATTTTTGTCATTCACTTGAAAGCGTCATATTATTGATTCTCTTTTGGACACAAGGCCAATCATTTGGACACTTGACTTGTCAAGACAAAGGGATTGTAAGTAAATAGAAAGTTAGTGACCACTGCAGAGAAGAAAGACATTTTCCAAGTTCAAGAGCTGCTATCTCATCCACTTAGCCAGTACCACTTAACAGAACACTACAACCAAGAATGCACATTTTGTGCAGTAGCAGTCCTCTCCTTTTATTTCACCAGGAGGAACAGCAAAGACACACATGAATCCACGATAGAATATGAAGCCTAGATCTGTATCTCTTCAAATGACTGGTCATACGATATTGTCTAGTACCCTGACACACTCAAAGGAAAATGCTCAACTCTTACTTGCAGTCATCCTCTAATTTATTTCCTTTCTGCTCCTTTGCACATTTCTTCATTACAAATGCACAGTTTATATTTATCTACAC
>JBBJLS010000134.1:27283155-27319047 GCA_037577275.1 Bryconaethiops microstoma | reverse complement strand
GTGTGTGTGTTTGTGTGTGTGTGTGTGTGTGTGTGTGTGTGTGTGTGTGTGTGTGTGTGTGTGTGTGTGTGTGTGTATGTCCGTGTCTATATAACAATTATTACAAATTATACATGGAAAGTGAATACAACACAGCATTTTTAATTACGTTCCTCATTTTCATTACAATTATTATATTCATAAAAGCATGTGTTGGGCTGTGTTCTCTTTTGGTGCATCCTTAATCTGCCAATACATAAAGTACAGGCAAGTACATATTAAAATACATGTTTATTTAATACTAAAATCATGTATATGTATGGCCATTCATCTACTGTAATAATCAGCTAAACCAATTAGTTAGCCTGCTATCCTCAGCCCTGTGGTGGTTAAATGAGTGACTGAGGATGTGCTCAGGTTCCTCACCTGTACGTCCTCAACAGTAAAACAAATACATCAGTATTCCTCTTTGTTTAAATATTGTTAGTCATTTTAATTTCTTTCACCGACCTATTCTTACTATTGCCACACCAATCCGAGTGTGGCAATAGTATGTGTATTAAATTCAGTGGTTGTTGTTCCATGACCCGCTAACCATCAGGATTCTTGCTATTTTGTTGAGGCTACTACATAATCCTTGGCCTTTAAGGGGTAGGATAGCTCCCCAGTTGGCAAATATGAATAATTACACACTGCATGCTGTTAGTTTGTTCATTTCATTTTAAGAATTTGTTACAAGAGTAAATGGCCCAGGAGAAGATCTTTTGAAAAGCTTCTTCAGAGACACAGCTGGTTATATATGTAATTTTGTTACTTGTGCAATGTAATGACACAATACACTACATTATGTAGCATACAAAATTTCACCGACACTGACATTACTGAAACCTTCCCTGTTTATTGATTTCCTTTAATGTATTCATTTTTATTATTTTTTAAAATCCTACAATATACAGCTACATAAATTTGAGCACGAGTTACGCAGTCTTTCCTTCACCCTTGGTAAGCTGAATATTGACCGTGTTGGCTCAGAGGATTAACTAATTGGACTTTATTATCATGACAGTATAAATTCCTGGAGATTTCTCAGAAACAATTAAAGCATATATAGAGCAGTTTGTTGAATTTTTCATAAAGCTAAAAGAGTATTGCATTATCAACTTACTAATTGTTTTAATTTATACCCACATGACCCACGTAGGGTGTACACAAGCCGTAGGACATGATATGTTTTTGTTGGAATCCTCACTGGATGCATTTTTAAGTCAAAAGTAAAAATTAAAAATTTTCCCAACCTTATTTTTGAATGTAGAAAATGCTACATGTAATGCGTGAAATACCCTTAGCAATAGAAAACAGGCAAGGGAAATGAAATGAGTGTTTATTAACATTTATGTGAACTGAAAAATGTTCTATTGTGGTGTTTATTTAGTTAAATTATTATATTAACAGGGTAGCATTAATGCTTAGCTATAGTAAATTAATTAATTGTAATTTCTAATGTAATTAATATTTGCATAGATTGCTCATAATAGATTAAACTGCTCATAATAGATTATTATATGTTTATATTACCTCTTATTTACTACATTTCATGATTCTCTAACATCTACTAATAGTCTACCATGCTGTGTTGTATATGTTAGATGTGTAAACAAGTGTGCACACTTCCTGCTGTAATATTTCTGATAACTGATTCTGATTCTGAATGATCTGTGTTGCACTTTTTCAGGAGCTGTTCTCACAGGCTGTCTGGAGGCTTTGTCAGGTGGGTACGCTGTCAACCCTGTGTCTTGGCCCCTCTCTCCCTCACCCTGTCCCCCTCCTGTGAGGCCCTACACTGTTTTCCTTAAGCAGTGCTGCCGTTTGGGGGGAAACCAAGCCCATTTTCATGTGCAAATGTCAGTCAGTCAGCTCCAAGCAATCACAGCCGCGGCTCCTCCAGAGGCCGCACGAGATACAGGCTGAATTATTTAGCAGCTCAGTGTCGCTGGGCTCTGGGGTCACAACCTTCTAAAGTGATGACAGAAAGTGCTCCCCAGCTCCCTCCCATTCGCTCCCATTACCACTTATTTACTGCTCCTGATTCCAGGCAGACAAAAGCAAAGCCCTCATGAGATGGAAATCAGTCTCACAGTCCAAACAGTGTCATAACACACAAAAAACAGCACAACAACATTTACTCAAAGCCACCCATTGGAGTATAATGCATCTCTATGTGCACAAGCTGCCATAAAGTCACACACCTACCCACATACACACAGGAACATGACAGAGTAGCGGAATTGCACACATTCCAGCTGCAGTAAACTAGAAAATGAAAGTATGAAGGAGGCGGAAAAAAACCTACATTTCACAGGAAGAATTTCAGTAACAGCAACAGTTTATTGAAGAGAAACTTTACACCGAAATGAAAAGATCTCTAAACTATGATTATATTTATTGCACAATGAAACACAGTCTATTAGTACTGCAACTGATATGTGGCTTGCAAAACTCTTCCTAGGTGCATAGTATAGTACCAAGATATGAATGAGACTAATTTAAAATATTATTAAAAGTGATGTACACTATTAATAAATAAAAAATATTTACCATGTACACATCTGAATGGGATCTAGTTTGGTTCTGTATTATATGTTTTTCTTTAGGGTTTGGGCCCCTCATCTTTTTTGACTGAATGGACACAAACTCCCATAGACACACACCAAAGGCTAACCACTTGAGTAAAGGATGTTTTAAAGTAAAGGGCTCCATATTACTGCCCGTAGAATGGGTTGGGTTTGGAAGGATGTGTCTGAAAGCTCATATAGGTGTGATTTCCAGGTGTCCGTACTGCCTATTTTCGTCTAGGTACTGTACCTGCAAATAGGTATTTTCATTCGAATTGTGCATATAAACACTTTATTTAGAAGCTGCAGTTGTAATGAACTTCTTTGGACTGACAGATATTTCTGTACGGAAACAGCCTTCGAGGGAGGTATGAGACTGGTGGATGGAATATGGAGGAGACAGAAAGAGAGAGAGGGAGAGAGAGAGGAAAAAAAGATTGATTTCTGTAGTGTTACAGACACTTTCTACCTTTCTATCAGTCACAGCAGGACACAGTGTCATCCTTAAAGAGGACTCATCTTTCATCTTAACTTCAGATGTGACAGGAACATGACAAGGGACCGTGCTCTGCAGGAGACATGCCAAGTGACACACACTTAAAATACCAATCTAACACTCTTAAAGGTTCTGGTGTAGTGTTGCATTCTCTATAAAAATGCTTATAGACCTTTTTTTATTCATTTACGAAGTAAACATTCAGGCTATTCATGTAACTCTGAGACTGAATGGCCCACCACACTTGAATCCCTCCTTCTCTGCTTCAGTTCACTGCATCTGTTTTGTGAATCAGCATTCTGGAAGATTAATTAATTAAATCCCTTGCCCAAATTCATTCCATCACCACCTTTTCGACTCCAGGTGGTTTTTACTTTGTATTTTGTTGCCCATAATTATCCACTGGCCTCTGCATTTTCAAATGGGTAATTCATTTCTGTCTTGCCTTGTTTGTTAATGCGTGTTTTGTAACTGCGTTTGTTAATCTGAGCATTAAGTGAAATGCTACAAAACACGGTAGTATGGTTTGTTAGTGATGCCCTGGGACGTTCCCATGGAGATATCAATACTGTGTGCCCTCATTAGAACTCTTCTCTGCAAAAGGACTGCTGTGTTGTAGAGCAAACAATTGTTCCATTCTCTCTGCCTCTTCTTCTATTCTATATAAACATGATTTCACAGGAAAATGAGACAGCTTTGCCATTACTAATTACTGCAAACCACAGGCTTTCCCCAAAAACATTAAGCCTTAAATTGACTGAAATGTGTACATTGTTTCCACATGTATATACTAATCACACAGTTGTTTTTTTTTACTTTGCGGACCTTAGGCAATAATTGTTGCAATGTAATGCATTTTTATGCACACAAGTAGAAGTAAATTCATAACATAACAATCTCATATATGAATATTAGTTATTTGCATTAAATCTTGTGTGCATGCCATATTTCTCCATTTAAAGCAAGTAATTTTGATAGTAAACATAGAGAAGAAGTACAGAAGCAATTAAAAAAATTAAAAAACACATCTACACTTATATTTAATTAAACAAGGATTATTTCGAGTGTGCTTCTGCTACATTGGACTGACAACCTGCAGCCACACTCATGTCATTGCTGCAGTTTGACAGCTCCTTATTAATATCTTAGGTGGAAAAAAAAGCAAGCAAGGAAAGAAAAATAGATGTGAGCATTTTTTTTAATTACTGAGAGATTGTTTGGTGACTTATGGTTGCTTGCTGTCAGTGATTTTAAGATAGATTGTAACAGCAACTACACTCTCTCCATCTATCTAACCACCCCACCCCTTAAAGTAACGTAATGTACTCGCTAGAATCATGTTCAATTCATGAATGCAGTTCGATACCAGTTTTGATATATTTATGTACTTACTATCTGTAAGACTTATCAGCTATCCTAACAGGTTTTTTAAAAACTTGTGACCGTATTCCAGCATATCATATGCTATTTGCAATCAATAGGACTGATCAGCTGCAGCATGAGATAGCATACCTGTCATTTGTTGGAAAGGTATATTTTTTAGATTTATTGGTTTTGTCAGTTTTCTTAATCGTGTAATTCAGCTAGATAAATAAATTTTGTTCTGAACTAATTAACATTCTTTGTTGCATAATGTTTCTAATGCAGTCATGTGGCATCCGAAAGGCACTTGGTTTTGTGTAAATGATGTTTGAATTATTCATCTTGGGCTGTCTGTATGAGAGCGTTTTAGAGACATTCTCGCTAGGCCTCAGGCCATGAATAATTGATCATATCTGATTAAAGTTTGCCGTTGATTAGTCCAGACCTCAGAGTAGATAAAAAAAGATACACCTGTGTTTGCCATCACTTTAATGTAGTGCTGTCTTTACCACCTTTTCAATCAAATCTAGGTGAACTGATAATACTTCATGGTAAACTTACTCCAAATTACAGCCAATATTTGGGTCCACATACATAACTTACATATTAGTTTCATAGATGTTACAAATTAAATTCATAGACATTTCTGAATAATATACAGTAGATACTGAATAATAGGTCTTGTTATTAAGAACTGAATAATACACATAGGGTTCAAGGGGTTAAATTTTTTAAATATTCTGAAAAGGGGGATAACATTTATCTTTGTAGTGTCAAGGGACACCGGAATTGTGAATATCCTATGCGCACTTTATGTACATTTTATTAGACCTGTTATAAAAGTATAATTTGTGTCAGTGTTCATTTTTGTTTCATTTCAGTTTGTTAACATCATGCCTGATTTATTTCTGTTTGTAAGTCTATTCGTCTTGTTTCACTTTGTAATAACATCCTGCCTGGGCCATCAGGAAACCCCTGATGGACAAAGTCATTTACTCCAACATTATAATCTACCTTTTTATCTGTCCATAATTTTCTTCTTATAGGCACAAAGCCGAAGAAGCTAACTCATTTATTTCATTCATCACTAATCTGTTGTATTGGCATCAACATTTCCTGTATAAGGAGTTGTTCCCTAATGGAACATTGGGCACTACAGATCCCCCAGCTCTTCTTTTTTTGGTGTTCCATTGTTATTTTATATTAATATTATCTTCAGTAAAATTACTTCTGGAGACCTGCAGCTAAATAATTAAATGTGCATAACAGTTACATGAAAATAAGATAAAATTCTAAAAGTTTTTTTTTACCAAACGTGAGCAGCCATGCGACTGTGTACAGGTCAGGTTTCATGTTCACTACAATTCCATTAAGATAAATTACATAGTTACTCTATCAGTGAGCTACATGCCAGCTGCAATCCTGTAATGCAGGCCTGCTATCAGGACACATTGAAAGTAGGGGGCTATTTAGGGAGATGCCATGAAAGAACAACTTTAAGTTTCAATAGATGGTTCTACTGGAAGCAAAATACATTCACTGATAGAGAATCTTTCCCTTATGTGAAGCTTCTTTAAGCTTTACAAAAGTTCTTCCTATTTTCACTATTGGAAGGTTGGCATCAAATCATTTTTGCCACCTTTATTTTTTAAGAGTTTAAATGCAGACTAGACATTTATGCTCACTCTCTGGCTGAGTGACACTTGCACTAATTCTCAGCTAGCCGCACTCCCAGCTACACCAAATCCCTTAGCGGATCCCTGTTCCACTTGGTCTTCCCCCATATCTCCTACAGCTGCAGTTTTTGCAAGATCACTCCAATCTGCTCGTAACCTTCAAAGTCCAACTAAAGATGGCACTTTGATCTGTCTTCCAGAACAGGGGGGCTGAGATGCATGGCAGAGAGCAGGGTGAGAAGGGAGGGAGGGAACGAGGGAGCGAGTGAGAGTGACAGGTAATGACAGTGGCTACACTTTGTGACCTTTAAAGTGATCACAGAAGCATGACGGCAAGGCTCAAGGTGACGGAGCGGAGGGGGGAGAGAGCTTGTGTGGGGTGAGGAATTTAGGGACAAAATCGCTGCGTTTGTAAGAGATATGATGGTGAGCAATGGCTTCCAGTGCTAGGATGTGACAAATTCATCAGGAAAACTGAAAAGAGCTTAAAATTATGGTTCAGCCAAATGTAGTCAATCAGCCAAGATATATTTAGTTTCCAGAATCTTCTTCTGAAGTTTTGCACTGGAGCAACAAGGCTTATGTAGCCAACAAGTAACACAGTAGCCACCAGTTTGGCATAAACTCTATGCCTAAATCATCACACATGTTCCTCAAACCACTTGCAGTCAGTGGAACAACCAAAATTGTAACCATTGCTATATCTGTTTTAAACATTGTGTGCTTGCTTCTTACAGCAATGTTGCAGTAGTCTCTAGAGCAGTGATCTCCTACTCTGGTCCTGGAAATTTATGTTCCAGCAACAATCTGCTACACCTGCTCTGGCTAATGAACTTCTTCAGATGTCCTTGATTGGCTGGAGAGGGGTGATGTGTGAAGAATGTTAGATACAGGTTAGAGCTAAATGCGGCAGAAAAGTAAATCTCCAGAATTAGGCTAGGTGATCGCCTTTCTGATAATGTATCTTGAAGGTGGAAGGAACTTTTGGAAAACTACAAATGCATTTTTGTGATTTTAGCTTTGGAGTTTTTTTTTTCCTCATTAGCTGGTGAAAGCAGGAGACAGCTGGACATATAGTTTGGATAGGGTAGGCTACCAGTCAGGACTAACTGACACGACAGGGATTTGCTGGGTACTGTAGCGAGAGAATGGCGAACAATCATGAAATAAAATCACGAATTCTCACAAAGACCAAGAAAAATAATGACAGATGCAGTGATTGTTTTTCTGAACTGTTACCAAATTATCTTTCACTTGGATAAGTTGGATTGAGTACTTACAGCTGGAAAATGTGTTTGTGTGTGTGTGTTTATGTGTTCATTTCAGGCTACAAAGCAACAGAATGTGAATATTTTGAAGGGGGTGATTCTGTTCTATACCCACTGTAACATATTACACTATACCTGTAGCCAGAAATGCCCCTTTAAGTAATCTCAAAGGGATATGCTTATATGTATTTTTGTTTGTTTCTTTTGTTTTTAATACTGTATGACATTCTGTGATCAACAAATATGATCAAAAGTAACAACAACATTCAGACTTTAAGATAACTGCCATAACTGTTTTTTTAACATACTTTCATCCATTTTTAGATAACAGTCATCTATGTCATAGAAACCACATGAGCAAGTCTATTACAAATAATGAGGTTTGAGGCACGTCATAATGTAGTCGTGTAGCCCCACAACAGCCTCTCTGATAGGCACAAACACTGATGTCATCCATTTGACCTGTACTGCAAGCACGCTGAATGTGAAACAGATGTGTGTGTGAAACTGGACTGAGCTGGCCACTGGGCTGCAGGTGAAAGGAGTGAATAGCGAGAGCAGAGAGATGGGACAGAAAGCACAGCTCATCCAGCTGAAGTCCCTGGTGTGGTTTTAAGTCGCTTGGCCTGCTGTCACTCCTGACAGTCTCAAGAACACACTCCGCCTTTCTGGAAAAAAAAGTCCCTACCAGCCTGCAGCTCTCTCTCTCACTCGGACCAGGGGTTGATCGCCCGCAGTCTGGTTTGTCTGTGTGTGCCTCTTTGGAAGCTTCAGAAGAGGATGGAAGGAATACTAAGAGAGCGAGCATAGATTTTTGTGTGTGTGTGTGTGTGTGTGTTGGATGGAGGGGGGGTCTGGTTGGGCACGGTTAGGCACATCAAACTCTCCTCCTTCTGCACCACTCTTTCCTTTTTTGCTCTCCTTCTCCTCTGCCCTGCTCTGGAGGGACCCCTCTGTTTGTCAGCCAACCAGTGGAGCGTCTCTCTCGAACACACATACACACACCTACACACACTCGCTCTCTCTGTCACACACAGACACACACATGCTCTCTCTCGTGCACTCTGTCTTTCCATCTCTTCTTTTTCCCATATTCTCTTTTGCACTCTCCACTTTAATCTGCCTTCAGTCCTGTTACAGTTCCTCAAAGAAACACCCTGTTGATAAAGTTAATAGGAAGGAGGGAAAGAGAGAGAGAGAGAGAGAGGGAGAGAGAGAGAGAGACAGTGGGAGAGAGAGAGAGAGTGGGAGGGAGAGAGAGACAGTGGGAGAGAGAGAGAGAATGTGAAATAGAGAAAGAAAGACAGTGGGAAGACTGCAACAAAGAGATGGGAGTGAAAATGTGAAATAGAGCAGAGAGAAAGTGAGAGGAGAGAGGAAAGAGAAAGGGAGGAAGAAAGAGTGTGTTCTGTGAGATGTGGTGTAGAATAAAAGCTTCTTGGGGGACAGGACTTGCTTGGCTGTTTGTTGTACAAAGGCAAGGCAGAAATTGGCAAAATTGCACCAAAAGAGATATTCCCAATAAGACTGACAAAAAGAATGCTGAGAATGCCAATGAGACTGACAGAAAGAGAGAGAGAGATGAAGAAAAATGAAAAAGGACAGCAATGAAGAAAATGAAGACAAAAGATTTTCTTGTGGAAAGCACAGATATGTTATGCTTTTGACATGTCAGTTAAAACAAGCCTCTGAATGAGGATTTTTTAAAAATCCCCAAAGGGGGTCTGGAGAATCCCCATTTATGCAATTTTGTGCCAATATAACACTTTAAAATAAAAGTGATGAAAGGAGTGATGATATAGAAGAACCATTTTCATTTTCTTTAATGAATCATTCCACTTAATACATTGAAAAACCTCTAGCAATGAAAAAAGGGTCCTTCTATGGCAGAGCTGTTATTAAATAAAGTATAAAAACAATCATCCACCTTATGTGTTGCTGTAGCTGCATTTAATTCAATAAAATTAATCACCTTATGTGTTGCTGTAGCTGCATTTAATTCAATAAAATTAATCACCTTATGTGTTGCTGTAGTTGCATTTAATTCATTCAAATCCAGCCAAGAAGAGTAAGTCCTCTGCAGCACTAGCCTATGATGTCACATTGTGCAAAATGGGGTGGTCTAACAAGGCCGCTTTTCCACGTCATCAGAAAGGAGCCAGTACAAATATTTGAATGAGAAAATACTGCCAGTGTGAATAATAATAATTTGCCACATAAGACATTTGCTCAGATGGTATTCTGTGAGCTAAAAACCTCAAAACACTCAGAGCAGGTCTATTTCAAGTCAAGTAGGTGTTTGTTGTCTTTTAAATGAAACAATGTTCCTCCAGGACCATCGCGCCACACAAAGAGCGAAGACAGTAATGCTTGGTAGGACTAAAGAGAGAGTGCAAAAAGAACACAAGAGCAACAGGCCAGTCATTTACAGGACAAGACAACATACAGTGCAGCTTATAGAAACACCCTGCTTTACACTCCCTTAAACAGATGCACAATTTGAGAAATATTGTATTGTACATTTAATGTATCCACTTCTCTTGAACTTTCTTTGGGTCACAAGTATGTGCAAAGGATTATGGGTAACAGAAGTAGCTTTTTTCAACTGTATTCAATGGATCCTTCCAAGCCTTTGAGTGCTCTACAAATTCTGCCCACCTGGGCCACAGCCAATCTTTTGTGAGTTATTTTTTATCAGAAATAACTGTAACACGCAGCCTTTCATGTCTTATTGCTTTAATTTAAGAAAAGACATCAAAAATATGATAAAATATGCATCAATAAATAATTTTGATAAATGTATTAATTATTTGTTGAAGTCATTTAATGTGACTTTAGCACTCTTTAATACGATAATGATAAGTAGTCCAATATGATTTAATAGTGTGTTATTAAAATATATATTAAAATATATACTAAAGTATATATTTTAGCATAAACTTTATAAGCAGTTTTTCCACATCAAATTACAAACTGCAATGACAAGGCCCAGTCTCATATTAGTACCAAGATGACAGTGTTGTCCATTCCTTTTCCCCACATTCTTGCTCTCAAATAGCTCCCCACTTGCTACGTGCTGCACTGGCTCCATCATCTGAACAGTGCATAACATATCTAATAAATCACAATTTGGGATTTAAACATGGGCACAATTACATACTGAAACTAGCATGTGTATAGAATCTCGTAACTTACAATGGGGCACCATGCAGAGGAGTAGGGGGCATCGGATATTCAGCCTGGGTTTACTGCTGTTTTTTTTATTCATGTATGACTTTCAGGTGACATTCTTTACTTTCTTATATTGCAGTTTTACAATGGATCGTGTAATAGATATTTTAACGTGAGATGGTCAAAGGTGTGTGTATATATTGAGCATTTTGCAACTAATGTGAAAGTATCTGTTTCCAAATTATTATTTTCCATGTAAAACTTTTTTCTCAAACTTGATTTCAAACCTACTTTTCTTCTTAATTATGACTGCCATTCAGTTCTGTTATACAGTGTTCATCAACGCTTTGTTTTTGTTCTTGTGTGTCTTTTTCACCAACTTTTGGTCCATGATTTCATATACTTTCACTTCACTTATCCTGATGAAACTTGGCAAGACTGTAGCCCCATATGGCTGATACGCCATGAGAGATTTGTAACCCTAAGTTAGCATGTCTCTTCGTGCTAGCACCCCCTAAAACTGAGTACTTTAGCACCCCCTAAAGTACTTTTTGGGCAAATTATTCAACATCTCACTACTTTGTCCAGTTTGCACATTCGTCTCGAACCCCACTGATCACTGCTAATTCTCTCAATATCTGCATCAGTAATATTATGCATTACAATGCTGTACATCTAGTTTGTATATATTTTTTTGTCCTTCTGGCTCTCAGCTTTCCTCAAACATTGCACTTTGGCCCGCAAAATGTGGACATCCTATTATATAAGCTTGTTCCAAAGAACCTCCTTTGGCAAGAGTGAACATTAAGAGTGAATTTTAAAGAATGAACATTAGTGTATCTCTGAAAAACCTGTACATTTTCTTATGAGTCCTTAGTTTACTTTAAAGAAGGTACAAATAACTAATAAAAGCCAGCAGCATTCCATTTGGTTTAAACATGATCTGGAAACTGATAAAAACAGAAGCACAGCCAGCAGTGTGACTTATTTGTCACATTTTTGCCAGAGGTGTGTAATACGTCTTTAGGTGTGTGTGTACTGGGGAGCTGACATAAGCCACTCTAGGGAATGTGCGTGTTGAACCAATGAGTGAGTTACTCCACCCCTCCCAGCACTGCCACAACTGATCCACCTGCTGCATCTCGGATGCATCTCTAGAAGCTTCCAATGGGGCCGTTCCACGTACACACCGAAGTGCGTCACTCACCTCTGCCACCACTCTCCCTCACACACTCTCACACACCCGATGCAATCTGGCAGGACGCTCCTTCACACTCCAACTACACACATGCGCACACCCTTCCAGCGTGCAAATGTACAAATCACCCTCCATCAGCGGCTCACAGGGATTTTGCTCTGAAACAACATGAAGAATCATCACTGACCAGAGCCAAAAAAAACACAGGATGCATTTACAGAGGGGTTTTTTAAAGGGGTAGTCAAGCAATAAATCTAATTTACTCAATTGTGGTCCATCTGCTGAATACAACAACATTGCAAAATCACCTTGTGGAAAAGAACAGAGAAAACTTCGGAAATATCCACTTAAAAAGGCCTTAAAGGTTAAATATGTAGATCTGGTTTTGTGGTAACACTGCTTGATACACTGTTAACTATTAAGTGCATAAGAGTCTATTATATTGAATATTCCCTGTACTTTTGTCCATATTTCTTGGATTTCTTAACAACTTAACAAATTCTTGAGGCGAAAAGATTTTCTATATCTGGCAAAACACACTTGTGCAAGTGTACACACCAACACACAACAAACAATTTGTTGAGCAGGGCTCAGTGCAGGGAGGCTTGCTGTGAATGAGCTGTAAACAGGCGGAGCTGATACCCAAGTTGTCATCTCACAGCTAAAGAAATCGATCAGGGCCCACTCTCTCTTCTAATCCCTCCATACGCACGGAGCCAGCCGTGGGCGGCTGGACACAGTCTGCAGCGTGCACAAACAGGGAGGAAAGAGAACCAGAGAGGCTTTGGGGGGGTGGGGGGGTGAAGAAAGGGAAGAGTTGAGAGAGAGAAGAAGGAAAGGAGCAGCTGTAGCTGGCAGCATGCGCCTGGGGCTTCAGCTGAGACTGTCAGAGAAAAGGTGAGGCTGATGGGGTGGAGAGGGAGTACAACAGCACATCTGAATATAAGCCTTTCAAATGCTGCTGGGTTTTAAGACAGCGAGGCTTAAAAGCAGAAGGGGAAGCGGCCTGTCAAGTTCAATATTTGAAGGACCCATTTTAGGGACCCATTTTTTTTATTTTTTTCATGGGACACCGAGTGCTATGGCTACAGGCAAAGGCAATTCACTCATGAAGTGTTGTGTTCATCTTGCTCTGGGTCCGACTCGGGGTCAAACATATAGGGCTGGATAGCGCCTCTATTTTATGCCTTCTTCACGTATGTTAAGTGTCCCAATACTTTTGTCCATCTAGTGTATCTCTCACTCTTTTTTTCTCCCTCCCTTCCTTCCTTCAGCCTGGTCACCATACAGGCTGGAACCACTGTCACAGATTGAATGGATAGAAGGAAAGAAAGAAAGAAACACTTTCACTGGTGTTAAGGACATGGATTCTAATGTAAAATCCAGAATTTAAACGCGCAGTTTAAGCATGGGATGGTTGGGGTGTGGCCAGCAACAGCTTATTTGCATAAAAGGGACAGAAAACATGTTCATGAAGCTCTTTGCACAAAATCACTCTCACATAAAGAGATCTCACCAGATTTATTCTTGACAGTGTCAGTCCCTTTCGAAATGAAAGGGACTGTATAGCCCATAGACCTATTATACCTAAAGTGAGTTTTGCATAATATGTCTCCTTTAAAGGTACAGCAACAGAAACAACCTTGTAAGACATAAAGAGAAACCAGAAGACGGAGGACATGTAATTTTACATTTTGGTACATAAACCCACACATGACCGGACCTCATGGGGAAAAGATATTGCTGTAATTCATTGATTTTCTATGTGTGGCAAGGCACCCTCGTGCAAGTGTACACACCAACACAAAAACAATTTGTCGACCAGGGCTCAGTGCAGAGAGGCAGAGCTAATAAATACAAGAAAGATTTATCATATGGGCCCTTTAACATTCACCCACTCTGCCTCAAATTCTCATACCCATGTGTCCCTGGGCCATCCGGACTGTCAGCATCCTCAGGATGAACAGATTTGGCCAGATGACATATACCTAAATGAATATTGATTGAACTCTGTGGCTTAGAGTTTAGCTGGAGCAAAGGCTTAAGACATTGTAACCCGCAAGGACCAGGGTCAAGTGAGCCATGCCTGCACTTTGGCATGTCCATTCTTGACAGAATTTCAATCTACCACATTAAAATCATGTCTAATATTAGTTCTTACATATTCTGCTCATGTCTTAGCCTTGTATCATACTTCAGATTATTTTAAACCCACACAGCAGACATGCACAGTTCTGCAGCCAACACCCTTCGAAATAAAGGTTTCTAAGTGTTTCTTGGTATATTATGAAAGGTAGAACCTTTTATTGGCACAAGGCCCCATAGATAAATTATACTTTTTGCCCATATTGAGTAACATTACATTATATTTCATTATATTATATTTCATTATATTTAGATATCTTTCCAAACCAGTCTGTTGTCTCAATAAAACAAAATGAACAGATTTTGTGATACAACCTATAATACATGGTAACTCCACAGTCGATAATAATAAAAGTGATTGTTTGCAATATAGTTTCTTTAGGCCTTGATGGGAGAATTTGAATCTCTGTCTACTTTGTGGAATTAATATTCAGATCATCAGACGATTCTGGGCTCACAGTTTGATACACTCATGATATATTCAAGGAAGTAAAACTGAAAAATTCACATTATATAGAATGAAATGAGAACAAAAAAAATTATGATTGTATTAGGTTCTGGGTTATTAACTGACACTGGGTTAACACTATAAATAATGCAGATACACCAAATATTATAATTTACTGCAGTTTCACAATATTTTGATGCATTGCTACATCATTATTTTTTTACACGGTGGAACTGTGCTCATTGTTAGAACTCTACACACAGGTCAAAGAAGACACAACACTTGGAGCTCTCACTTTTATGTCAAAATGACTCTTAACAATCCTTTTTCAAAGTTTGCAACAAAATGATATACCCATGCACCATCTGAATTGCTCTTTCAAAGCAACAACATCACACAGATGCATTTAATACAAAAGGACTGCGTGCCTTAATAATTTGCTCAAACAGGATTCTGGGAAAGATTGTTACAGTACATCTACTCACAGTTCAATAAAAACAAAAATAGAAAGCTTTCAAAATACACACACACACACACATGAAAACATCAAAATAATGAAGGAACATATAGAATTATGCAGTAAACAAAAAAGAGTTAAACAAACCAGAATATGTTTTATATATTCAGATTCTCAAAGCAGCCACCTTTTGCTTTTATGACAGCTTTGCACACTCTTGGCATTCTTTCCATCAGATTCATGAGGTATTGACCTGGAATGATTTTTAATTAACAGGTGTGCCTTGTCTAGAGATAATGGAATGTCCTGCCTTCTTAATGTGTTTGATACCATCAGTGTGTCGTGTAGAGTAGTGCAGAGGTAGGGTTGGTACACAGTGAATAGTCCGATTCAACTACTGCTCTGCTCCACATTATGGCAAGAAGCACTCAACTAAGTAAAGAGAAACAACAGTTCAACATTATTTTCACGAACTTTTAATGTATCAAGTGCAGTCGCGAAAACCATCAAATGCTATGATGAAGCTGGCTCTCATGAGGACAACCCCAGGAAAGGAAGACCAAGAGTTAGCTCGGCTGCAGGGGATAAACTCATTTACCAGCCTCAGGAACCACACGTTAACAGCACCTCAGATGAGAGCCCACAAGTAGCAGACACATCTCAACATCAACGGTTCAGAGGAGACTGAGTGAATCAGGCCTTCATGGTTGAATTGCTGCAAAGAAGGCACTACTGAACAACAAGAAAAAGAAAATTGCTTGGGCCAAAAAACACAATGAATGGACATTAGACCAGTGGAAATCTGTACTTTGGTCCAAATTTGAGATTTTTGGGTCTATCCACTTTGTTTTGTCAGACACAGAAAAGTTGAGCAGATGGTTCCTATATGGGAACCAACAACATGAAGCATGGAGGAGGAGGTATGATGGTTTGGGGGTGCTTTGTAGGTGACACTGTTAGTGATTTATTCAAAATTCAAGGCACACAGAAACAGCATGGCTACCACAGCATTCTGCAGCGACATGCCATCCCACCTGGCTTGCACTTAGTGGGCCTATCATTTGTTTTTCAACAGGAAAATGACCCAAACACCTCCAGGCTAGGTAAGGGCCATTTGAACATGAAAGAGAGTGATGGAGTGCTGTGTCAGATGACCTGGCCTCCACAATCACCCAGTCTAAACCCAATTGAGATGGTTTGGGATGAGGGAAAGCATCCAACAAGTGCTCAGCATCTCTGGGAACACCCTCAAGACTTATTCCAAGTCAATACCTCATGAATCTGATTGAAAGAATGCCAAGAGTGTGCAAAGCTGTCATCAAAGCAAAAGGTGGCTACTTTGATAGTCAAATGTAGACAGAAATAAGTCTATTGCCTGATCCCTTTCTTCATTCTTGTCCTCATCCTACTCCTTCTCATCTCGCTCTTACTGCCTTCATGTTTGCAAAGTTCTAATAAGAGAAGTGAGTTTACCTGAGGTTTATTTCTAGATTTGATGTTCAGTTACTGTAAAACTGCATTTTGTGTGTGTGTGTGGTGGGGTTCTGTTTTGCATTTTAGACAAAAGTGTTTTCCCAGAGATTGCAAGAGGGTTTCATTCTTGAATGAAGCATTTGATGGATAGTATTTGGAAAGAAGTGCAAAGCAGAAAATGTGTTTTTTGCTTTAGGTGTGTTTGTTTAAAGCGTGGTTACAAATGTTATGGGTTCAATGCTTTTTTCTAAGCTTTCACTTTCAGTGTGTAAGCAGACAGCAAACACTGCAATACATATTTTGATGATTCATGTGTGGTAAAAAATTTCAGTAAATTAGCTCATTTTAAAAATAACCACAATAAATTAGCACATTAACCAATGCAGTCTGAAGGGAAAAAATGATT
Source organism: Bryconaethiops microstoma (assembly GCA_037577275.1). NCBI lineage: Eukaryota > Metazoa > Chordata > Actinopteri > Characiformes > Alestidae > Bryconaethiops > Bryconaethiops microstoma. The sequence goes on along the minus strand of JBBJLS010000134.1, from coordinate 27,302,356 downwards.
GATGCTACGCTTACTAGCCCACGAATATCTGCTTTTCATTGCATGCTAGATAATGTTATTTGAGATTTAAGTAGCAATTAAACTGATTTATTAGCAACAATTAACTGATTTATTAGCTGGAAACATGCAGAATGGAAATGTATTTGTTCTTTCAGTTTTAGGGGAAAAAAGATCAAAGCTTTCAGTTCTTGACTTTTACAGAAAAAATCTGTATATCATATAACCACATATTCCTTGAAGTGTAGAAAATCCACTAGATCCCCACAACACAAAAGCAAGGATAAACTTGCTAAACCTGCCTATTTACACCCCTGGATGTGTATGTGAATATATATAGGAATAAATCCACAACACACGCACGCACACACACACACACACACACACACACACACACACATATATATATTTTTGTTCCTGACAATAAGACAGCTAGTGCATAGGCATACAATCTGTCAATCTGCGTAAATGTGAACATGTATTTCAAATATGTATAAATATGCAGTGTGTGTGTGTGTGGAGCACAGTTCCACAAGCAATCCATCACTCCCAGGAAGAGCTTTGAAATGCAAAGTCCGTGTCATGAAAACATTTGTCCTATAGACAAGAAACCTTGACATGTTTTCCTGTCGTGCATGTCTTTCCCCTGCGCAATATATCTTTTTCAGCTGTGTGTGGAAAAACCAACTAGGAGAAATTAGTCTAATTCATATCCTTGTTCTCTGTGCCAACACGTTTTTTAAAGGTGCACCAAATTTGTAATCAAATAACGAGGTGATAAACCAAAAATGATCAAATGAAAAAAATTACATTTATGTAAAGAATATCTGCCTGTTGATGTCCCTGTTTTCAGCCCCCGAGCCCCAAGAGGTCAAAGCCTGCCACCCACGCTTTTATTTCAAAAACATGGATTCATCGTTTCCTCCGGCAATTTAGCTGCCTTTCCATGCACATGGTCTTTCATTTCTCATAATTTGCATCCCTGGAGCCTGCATGTATGGTGTATTTGATTTCAGGCCACTTGTTTTGCTTTATCTGGTTTTACAGAGTCCCATTTTTGCAGTAAAACTTATAAGTACAGAAAACATAAAAGCAAAGTAGATGCTTTGTAAATTAATTTGAAAAGAGAAGTCAAATATACTGACAGGTGGACATCATTCAGAGCCTTAGCCATTCTTAGCCATTCTGATGACCAGTGTTATCTAGTAGGATTTCCAGCTGCCATTCAATAAAAATTCCACCCACTTTGAAGGTCCCTTTTTTCTTCAGTAATGTTGAATGGCACCTATTTTGCCATTGATTGAATATATTGCAAATTTGTAGACTAGACCTGACTTGGACTTGAGTCTTAACTTGAAAAAAGTTTGATTCAAACACTAATGATCTGGATTTTGACTCAAACTTAACCTTTGTGAAAGAAATGTGGAAGGATGTTTTTTTCAGATAAAAACTGGCGTTGACATAATTTTACCAAACCAGCTCTTTGTAACTGTTAATTTCAATAAATCAAACATCTGATCCAATACATTTTCATGCATCAATAATTAGGGTTTATGCTTTCTTATTTTATTTGAAGACAAATGAGACAAGCAGGAGTATTAGACCAATTCGTATTAGACTTTTTGTCACAGCAGGGGTTTCTCACCCACTGCTTTCACCTCTCTATGCTTTCAGCCTGACTGCTTTCTGAATGAGACCTAATAGAGAGCAGCTAATCAGAACAGAGGTCATTTTTATATACATTACATCAGTCTTAAAGTCAAATTGGAAATGCATTTTCTTACTTAATGTGATATATTTCCAAATGAACTGTACATCCAGTCAGATTCAGTTGCACTAACACAGGAGGAGGGGGGACAGTATGAGAATGCAGTACCACAATTTACCTGAAAGTGTTTAAAATCAGGCAAAAGTCAAGGCAGTATACCTCCATCAAAGAGTATGAACAGACATGAATTTTGCTTTTTGAATAATCCTACACAGTTGATTGTGCTTAATATGACCAAGGTCTACTTCAGACTGACTTTAAATGTGCAATAACATTCTAAGGGATATAGAGAGGTTGTAAAATGTCCACATTAAAATTGATTTTGAGCTCATGAGTGGACCTCAAAAAAGCACAAGAATATAGGATAAGGCCTCTTTAAATTGTTATTCAGCAGCTACTATAAATTATTCTGTTATCATTAGGAAACTAATGAGTGAGTTACATAGTTGGGAAGAGAGAAAAATGAAGGAATACATTGTGAAAATAATTAAGCAAACTGAAAGACAAAAATGTAAATGGAATATATTTCATTCATGTTGAAATGTTTTTTTTTTTTTTTGGCCTTTAGGATTCAAACACGGTTTCACTGAAGTTTTCAGGCGCCTCAGAGTGGATCATACGGAGGCCCAAATCTACTCAGCTGGACTTGCTGCATCAGTTCTAGTGCTTGGCCCTGCTTGGTGAATGCCTCCTAACCATCTTTGTGAGATCCTGCGCTGCGGGATCAGAATAGATAACACATTCTGGAGGAGAAAGAAAACAACCTCTCCCAGCCTCTCAGTGTCCATCAAGTGTCATGGCCGCTCCTGGCTTGCATGTTCTGTCTGACTGCATCTCCTGCTCCAGCAGCTGCCGCTGCCTCTCTGTCCCTCAGAGGCTGAGCCGCTCTGGATCCTTCCTCACGCAGACCTGCTGCATTTCTTCCTCCGACACCCAAACGTATAACAGGCACACCCTCCTGTCCTCCTGGCTTCTTCTCCTTCTCCTCGGTAGGGCTCAGGTGTGCCTGATTGACACCTGTCTGTATCACACATGTCCACGCGGTCGAACTCTCGGGCAAATGTGTGCTGCTCTGAGGAGGCCATGTCCTTCATTTTGTATCCACTCATGCTGAAGGAATCCTTTCTTTCCTTTACTTTGGAGCATACAAGCTCAGAATGCTATAGAAGAAATATATTTAGCTTCTTAAAGAACCTGTCAGTGGAGGGTTCTTTAAAGGAACATTTTGATAAATGACCTGTGTAAGTCCATGCCTTTTTACAGCTCAATGAACTTCCACAGAATGCTCAACTTTTTTCAGTATGTATTTATTTATCAAATTTGTTAGAGAGATGATTTCTAATGTTAGAACGAGAATTTGTGATATCAGAATCTAAAATATGCTCATGTATCATTTTGTCAAAAAACTGTCATGATGCCCATGACTTCATTCATCTGCTGTTCTGTTTGTATCGCTGGTTCACCTTTCCATCTGGTCAGTCATGCCTGCTTATTTATATTCATGACGGCGTTCATTTGCAAACTTGTCGCAAATGTTGTGCTATTGCTGCATTAAAATGGACACAATTGATATCTTTGGCCTGCTTGATTACCATGGGAACCAGTAGATGCAGGCTGGGCCTGTAAACAACCAGTGGCTGATGAAGACAAATGTGTGAACCCAGGTTGGCAGAATTGCTTTCTCGGAGAGTGTGATCAGCCACGCTCGAGAAGGCGGAACCAGGAGTTTGTGATTTATAGTTTGGTGCTGTCCACGGACCACCACTGTCTGCTGCCTCTCCATGCCTTAATTACCCCAAGTGTGTTTATTAGAATAGTCACACTAGCCATAATACATCATCGCCACTGAGGAAATAACAATTCCCCATGTAGTCCACATATACACATGCTCAGTTTGGGCCAGGCGATTGGAAGGCATTTGCAAGGTCTGAAGAATAGCATGATAGAACCTATAACAAAGGTCAAACACATACAACACGCTGAGCAGCAGAATGGGGTTTCACAGTGTACACCCAAATGTTTTAGCTTTAAAAGTGTGCCGTAGTATTTCACTGAAAGGAAAATCTCTACCGTAATGTTAAATAGTACCACCTTCATAAAACATGCATAAGCTTTGAATTACACATTTAAAAATCAATACTCTAGTATTCATGAACAGCTTAGATAATATGTAAATGGCACTGTTTTGACTTCACAGCTTTTAAACTGAACTGATAGAGGACATTTGTCCCATTTATAACACCATTATCCACAAAGGATGGAACTTCCTATTGTGGTTAAGGAGGTCTTGTTAAAACACCATGCATTAAATTTCAGTGCCCTCAAGAAGGTTACAGCGCTTGTGTGATCATTTCAAAACATAATTTCCAATGTCATTTTAGTTTAAGGGTTTTGAATTTTTCAAAGAACGGATACAGTAAATGGTGTTTTTAACTAGGCCTCTGCCTTCATAACAGTGCAAAAAATTAGGAATAATATTAGTTACTTTAATTTGTCCATACAATGTTCATAAAATGTCTCATGCCACCTTGTGAATACTGACATAATCTGTTCATAAAGTCTTGCTTTTTGAACATGTTATTCGATAATTATGCTTGTGTTATGAAGTCCCTATGTATGCAGTAGGTTTAAAGTGAACAAAAGTAAAGATATCAAATAAAACTTCTGTTAAAGAAAATGAAACATGCCATGCTATTATTAAACATTGTTTTTTTTTATTTGATGCTGCAGTCCAGCAAGTAGGGAAACAGGTCATTTAAACTCTGTGGCATGTTTAGAAAAAAAAAAAGGGATTAAAGCAAAATAAGTGACAAAGGGGGTAGAAATGAAACTGTGAAGGATGTAGGAACATTGCTGAGCAGATTTAAATGCATTCAGCTATGAGAGCATTAGTAAAGTCAGGTACTGGTGCTGCATGATCATAAACTAGCGCTGGATCACAAACACCACACCAGCTCATTCCAAAGGTAATAGATAAATCTTTGTCACTCCAGAGAACACAGTTCCACTGAAAGGAGCTTTATACCCTCTAGCTTACACTTACCATTGGTCAGAATCCTAGACTTATGCATGACTGTCAAAGAGTATCTCATTTTGACTGGCAATGCTTTAATATGCACATTCTAGAGGCTGTGTGTGAATGAACTGTGTCAGCAATGAGTGCTCCTTAGAATAGCTAATTTGAGGGTCAGTCTGGATACATTTGGATAAATACTGTTTGTATTCAACAGTCAGAATCAAATCATAAATTCTAAACTGTGATGACATTTAGTGCTCTTAGGACAGTTCTTCTCAACCTTGGTCCCAAAAGCATTCCTGCCCTGCGCGTTTTAGTGCTTCCCTGCTTTGACACACTGATTTCAGTTCTGTAAGGAAACATTGTCGGCTGAATAGCCGGATCAGGTGTGTTAAGAGCAGTGAAAAGCAGTGGACCTCCTGGACCAGGGAGAAAACAATCTTAGTATAAATGTTTGTATAAAATAATTCATTTTTCAGTATTTAAACACACTTGCACATTTTGTCAATGATCTGACTGGAGATTATGTAGGGCTTATGTATTCTAATCAGGAAACATTTTGGTGGCAGATGATCCACAGTCCTGATTAACATTTAGGGTTACACAGATTGATTTCTTCTTGTCAAGTAAATGCAAATGGACCACAAAGATATGTCATAAGATAAACATGCGTACTGCTGCACCCTGTTGTTCATTGGATGGTATCGCAGGCAAAAATCTGATCTCTACAGCCATGTGCAAGGAAATGTAGGTCCTCCTACACAGCCAAGAATAGTTTTGGATTATGTGGAATATCTGTAGGTCAATGTCAGTTTTTTTTTATAAGGGTTTCTAAATGTAGGCATATTTTTCTGCTTTACTGCCAGCACTGTTCAGCGCAGTACCTTCTCTATTTAATTCAACTTCAGATTTCACCGTATTCTATTTTTGGTTGCACCATCCATCATCCCTTGCCTTAATATTGGGGCGCTCACATCACTTTATTATTATCATTAATTGTTATTGTATTACGATTTGTGTTCTTGTGAAACACCTTTCTAAAATTCAGATTTGAGATTGCACTCTTAAAAAAAAAAGGTGAAAAAAGAGTGAAACCACAGGGCTGTCCGATTTTATCCACATGGGGGCTGCTGTAGCTGCAGATTTTCATTCCAGAGAAGCAGGAGTCCATAAACTCAATCCATATAACATACTCAAAACACCTGCATAATCACTGAAAACATACTCAAAAAGCAAGACTGAGTGAGTTATCAAAGAAGCAGTATAAGGTGAGTTCCTGCTTATTAAGAAAAATTAATTAAAGGAATATAATGTGTGTTATGGCACATTATACTGGCTGCATGTAGCAGCTGGTTTTATCCACTGGCACTTATCAGAAAATTGCAAAGCTTTACTGGTGACAGAAGACTGGGAAGGACACTCTTGAAAATCGTCATAATTTTGGGCTATATTTGAAGGGTTCTTCTTATTGGAACAGCCTACAATGAGGCAGCGGTCTAGATATGCAGTCAGAGTCAGAGTCTTTCATTTCATGAGTGAACAAACAAAATAGTTCCCCCGCTACAAACCTAAAATCCGTTACGAAGCCCATATATAGTCACACTACTATCAAATAAACACTACCTACAAAATAACAGTCACTAAACGTCCCACGGTGTATTAATACTGCTCATGGATGACAGCTGCACACTCCTACACAGTCACAGAATGTGCCATTTTTGTCAGGATGCTTAGCTCCTTCCAGTTGGCCTTAATTATAAGCCAGAGGTCATTGATGTTGTTAGCGACTGGTTGACACTAATTGGCCTAAGGTGGAGAGAACTCTCACTGTGAGACAGAGCGAGAGAGGAGGGGTCAGAATAGGAGGTGGGTCATGGTGAGCGGAGGACGGAAATAACAATGGAGAGAGAGAAATGAGTGCTGGTAATATGTGAGGGGACAGGTGCACGAGAAGCAAAGGAAATGGGACTGTGTATACACACTCACTAGAGCTCATTAAAGGGCAGAGCATGCCGCGTCTTGGCTGAAGTTGGCTTATTGATTTGTATGGGTTATTTAAGTTGGGACAAGTGGTTGCACTATCCAGAGAATATGAAGGCAGGATATCCTCGAAATGGAAGTATTGATCTAGTCAAGAAAAATCAAGTTACATAAATGGGTACCACAAGAGCAAGTGGAGATTTGATGTTGCTCTTTAAAAGGGTTGGTTTATTATATACATAATAATATATACATATACCGTGACCAACACAATCACATGCTTATCACTGCCATTTATAACTTGTTGAAAATCAGATGTATACATTTTTCCAATCCCCCAAATATAGTTAATCAGGCAAGACATGCTCAGTGTTCGAAGTTTGCTTTTTACATTTTCAGTGGAGCTATGAGGCTTATGTAAAGCAAGCAGCAGTGTGAGAACTTTCCTAGATGATCACATGCCTCAAACTACCTCAATTTCTTGTATATTTCTGGCACTGTCACTGGTGGTGGTGGCCTAGTGGTAGGGTACTTGCGTCTGGACCAAGAGGTCATGGGTTCGAATCCTTCCTTCAGCACACCACCACTGGGTTCCTGAGCAAGACCCTTAACCCCAAGTTGCTCCAGGGAGACTGTCCCCTATAATTAGGGAATGGAATGGAAGTCGCTTTGGATAAAAGTAAACGTAAACTTCTGGTTATCCATAAACATGGATTAAGTTATAGTGGCATAAGCTGAAAACAGTAGCAGAGGCTATTATGAAGCCTGCATTTTGTCTGTACATTTGTCTATTTTTATAGATGACAGTGAGCCACAAGTCTGTTGGGACTATTACCCAAACTATTGTTTAAGTTATAGTATAAGGTTAGTTTCTATCTCTAAAGCAAACAAGCAAGACAAGCGTAGATATTCTGCAGACATATTTCACATTTTACTTAATCTTACAAATCAATTTCTTTCCATCAACTGTAACCATGAAAAAGACTATGTTTATACCCACACAAGTCTTAAGGGAATGAAGAACCCATTTGTAGTGAGAGAGCAGTCTCTCTGCCTGCACGGACTCTCTGGCTGCTCTGCTTGATCAGCCAATAAAAGCCCTGACCTTAAACCTTTACCTGCTCCTGGACTGTTATGATGCTGGGCTAACTCGGGGCACAGGAGAAAGGTCAAGCCCGTACCATCTGGGCTAGACCTGACAGTTGGGATGACCAACTGAAAGACCGGTTTCCGTTGTTAATTTTGTTTTTAAAGAAGTCACTCGCCTCTCTTCTCCTCAGAGAGGGCGCAGACAGAGACGAGGCTGGCCGAGGAGATGACTCTGACCAAGAGGTGCCTCAGAACAGTCCTCAGTGGCAGGTGAAAAGAGAAGCTGTGATGTGGTATCTTCAGGGTCAGGTCTAGTGCACTGTCAGAAAGCGCCTCAACAGCCCACCTGCTCACAAACACACACACACACAGTATTCTGACAGGCTGCCAGAAATAATAGCGTCATTAACTCATTAGACAGCTTAAATGAGACACATGATTTGTTAATTTTCTCTGAGAAAATAAGTCAGCACCACCTCTGTGGTTTAACATGTTTTGGCACCCGTTCAATCAGTACTTAGTAAGACCCCCCCATGTCTGAAATCACACCCTCCAATTATTTCTTTCAGCCATCTAACAGTCTATCTCTTCTTAATTTAAGAGTTTTCAGTTTCCTTGCAGAATGCTTCTGTTTAAGAATTATTTATATTTGTACAAAATGTTTAAAAATGAGCATCCAGGATTTTTTGTATTTAGTTTTAACTTTAATTTAGTTATTTGCTTTTGAAGATTTTGTCATATTTAACAGGCTCAGACAAGCATTTATTGCTCCTGTATATGGAAAAGACTAATATGATGCAATGTCACATACAATCACATCCAAAATTACCGAAATCCTAATGTCCTGTCTTCTTTCTTTAGGCTTCACGGCCAAAAATTAAGCAAAGATTAAAATTATTAAAATGCTGCTTAAAATGCTGTTGAACTTCTCTGATGATATTAAGGTGGAATTCAGTCCACGCTTTACATACAATTTCACATGTAATTACAAAACACTTTATTTAAGAATAAATATTATTCAAAAGTAGCAAAACAAAATAACACAATAGAAAAACATAAAAGCAATGTTGATAAAAGCTGAAGTTCCACTTAGTGTTGTGTGCTTTTGATGAGAAGGAGAACAACAAATAACCATAATAATACTAATACTAATAATAATGAAGACATTAGTAATGTTAATAGTATTCCTTTTATGCTCTGATTGTAGACAGACAACCAATATTCTTGTTGCTTGGCAACTCAACCTTCTCTGTTATATCATGAAGAAGAATTTATTAGGTATGCAAATACTGAAGCATTCACAGAGGCTTCTTCTTCAGTCCAAAGACAGCAACAAGCAGGACCATCTCATAGAGTGCTGGAATTACACTGAAAGAGACAGAGAGGGAGAGGGAGAGGGAGAGGGAGAGAGAGAGAGAGAATCAAGTTAAGACAGGCCAAAACACATCCAATCATCTTTCAAATATATGCATGCCACAGGTGAGTTACACTGCAACAAGAAGGCCGATCACTGACTCACCTACAAAAGCCAAATATCCACCAGTAGATGCTACAGGCCCACTGCTCAAAGAGAAAGAAGAGCAGAGCAACAGAGCCGCTTGCATGACATGCTGTGGCTGAAGAGTATAAGTCAAGAAAGCAGCAGTACACCAATGTCTTACTACTACGTAAGTATACAGCTACAAAAAGAAATTATACATTTCATGTTGTATTAACAATTCTTTTGTATTTACAAAAGCCTTCAAATTACAAAAATAGTCAGCCATCCAACTTTGCCTCTTAATTGCAACCAGCAAATGAGATAATCAGCTTCTGATTAAGTAATGATTTAACTGATGACTGAATGAAAAGACATTACAGGTAAGGATACACAAAAGGCCTTGATTGTTGTTGAACATGGAAACTCCAGAGAAGAACCCAGCAAGTTCAACAGCAAACAGACCCAGAGACACAGACAACGCCACAACCAGGCTGTAACAAAGGAGAGAGCAGGAACAAGACAATGATAATGACTAGACTGAATTTACATTGGGAGTGACGAGGATGGACAGGATCAAGAATGATATTATCAGAGCTGCCAGGGAAGAGGAGAAGAGGAAGGTCTAGAAGGAGGTTTATGGATGTGGTGAGGGAGGGCAGGCAGGCAGATGGTGTGAGAGAGGAAAATGTAGAGGATAGAAGGAAATAGAGACAGTTGATCTGCTGAGGTAACCCCTAATCAGGAGCAGCAAAAAGTAGTAGAAAAAGAAGAATTTAACATACTGATCTGTAATGTATTGGTGTGTTTGCATTACATATCTGTAAGGTACTGGTGTGTGTGGACTTGATAGCCTCTTACCGTGTGTCTTCCAGACTGTATTCTTCATTAGTATAGTCCAGCGGCAGACAGGCTTTAACGCTGTTCTCCTGGAAAAAGCCAAGAATACAATATCTAGAATAGCAATACTAGAGCCCTAATAGCACTTTTCGTTCGGACATTTCATGAAGATGAACAGAAGCAGCTGAGTTTAGAGTAAGTGTGTAAAGTGTCCATTTGTCATACGTGAACACACCACAGCACATAGAGTGAACGGCACAAAAAAAATTCTGCATTTAACTTAAAGACTTAAGTGAAACAGTTGGCAGACAGGAACAAAGCGCCCGGAGGGCAGCGTGTGGGGACGGGACCTAGCTCAAGGGTACCTCGGTGGTGCCACTGGCAGTCCTGGAATTCGAACCCACAACTTTCTGATCGCAGGTGCAACTCCCTAGCCACTAGGCCACCAGCCGCCCCAGCTGGTATACTTGCAATAAAAGAAAGTCTCACCCTTGACCAGAATATAGTGATAACGATGACCAGGTGTGCAATAAGAGTGAGGAACCGGGCTGGTACGAGGCTGCTTATCCCTGACATCGAACTGGAAAGCATAAAAATACATTAGTAATACTCCCTAGCAACTTATCTCCTTAACATTAGTGCTACTTTAAGCTTTGCCAAATACTGAAAACACATAGAAGTTATGACAGCCCCTCACTATTGTTTAATTTCAGCTACAGAAAAAGTATATGACTGTAAACTTACTAAAAGTGATAACAAATAGAAGACTGTTAAATATAAACGTAACGTACGTAGTTCATCGAGTCTGTGTATGTTAGGTTATAGGTTACGATATAAACTAGCCAGGTTAGCCAGATTGAAACAATAACATAGCCGTTAGCTGACAGGCTAATGTCAGACGATTTGTGGCTAGATAACGTACCTATGTATGTAGTTAGAAACCTGTCCTTTCAATGAACAATTCTCAATCTGCTCAGCAACAAATAAACGCCACTTTATTCCCACCAGTGTGGGTAAACTGAAAAGAAATCTCGACTGCAGCATGTGCTAATGGCTTCTCTCGTTGCTAGGGGTAACTCGCAAAACTCCACAGACGGCAGCGCCCCCAGTAGCTGAAACAGGGAGGTGCCCTAAAACAGAGAAGGGGCTAGTTCCGTAGACTCCCATTCAAATTTGAAGCCGAGAGTACACTATATGGACAAAAGTATTGGGACAGACCTGTTTTTCAGGCTTTGGCCTAGGCCCCTAACTTCCAGTGAACGGCAATCTTAATGCTTCAGCATATCAAGACATTTTGGACAACGCTATGCTTCCAACTTTGTGGACACAGTTTGGAGAAGGGCCTTTTCTATTCCAGCATGACTGTGCCCCAGTGCACAAAGCAAGGCCCGTAAAGACATGGTTGCATGAGTTTGGTGTGGAAGAACACTGTGGAAGAACACAGAGCCCTGACCTCAACCCCATCCAACACCTCTGGGATGAACTGGAATAGACACTGCAAGCCAGGCCTTCTCGTCCAACATCAGTCCTGACCTCATAAAAACTCTACAGACTGCATGGGCACAAATTCCCACAGAAACTCTAAAATCTTGTGGAAAGCCTTCCAAGAACAATGGAAGCTGTTATAGCTGCAAAGAGGGGAGAAACTCTATATAAAAGTCTATGTACATAAATGCAATCTCATTAAAGTTCCTGTTGGTGTAATGGTCAGGTGTCTGTATAGTGTACATTTGACTAGTAATGTCAAATGTCTGTAATGGCTGAAAAATATATCAAATTACCAATATTTTCATGTTACAGAAAAACGCCTTCCCCACCAGTAACAACTCTGACTGGAAGAACTTTAACTTTGATGAGAAATTGTGTCCATGCATCATCAGTAGTGATTAAGTGGGAATTCTACTGATTTTTCCATCATCTTACATTTACATTTACATTTACATTTATCAGACGCTTTTATCCAACGCTTTTATCCAAAGCGACTTCCATTCCAGTCTGATAAACGCCGTAAATGACCTTGTTCCAGTAAATGCAGTTTCCAAAATATCCTCATTTCCACTCCATAGATGATCACTCACAGTGTACAGAGACAGGAGTCTGAAACAAGGTGAATCCTGTCATGTCATCTGACTGATTAATTTAACATACATTCTTTTGACTGATACTGTCAGTTTTCTCAGAGAGCCTGTAGATTTAACTTTTATTCCCCTCTGGTGTTGTAATGATCTCTCGCAAGTCCAGATTTCCTAAATTCACAATGATATGGACAGATCTTCAAAAATCTGTATGTACCTAATATTGTTTTTTCTGCTTTAAACAAACAACAAACAACTTACACCCCAACTGCCACAATTACCACTCAGTTTATTATGTACTGTATATTTTCTGTCCTGCTGCTGCTATTATTTGCTCTGTAATGTATTGTTGTCTACCTCTGCATTTTGTAAGTGTGAAGTGTTCATTTGTCATACGTGAACACACCACAGCACAGTACAGTGTGAACAGTGTGAAATTATTCTCTGCATTTAACCCATTCATCAGGTGAAGCAGTGGCCAGCCAGGAACACAGCACCTGGGTACCTTCCTCAAGGATATCTCAGTGGTGCTACTGACCAAGCTGGGATTCAAACCCATGGCCTTCCAATCACAAGGATAACTCCCTAACCACCAGGCCACCAGCTGCCCATACTGCTCACTGCCCACTGCCATTTTTGCTAACCTCTCCTCTGCTAGAATACAGTATCTGTCATAATATTGCATTCATTCAAATGTCAGCTGCACTAAATGTTGTCTTACGTTTATGTTATACATCTTGTCCTGTCATTTTGTTGCTCTTGTTTTTTTTTTAACTCACTTGCTCTCCTTGCACTCAGTGTCTTCCTGCCCAGCACTTATTCAGTCTTGTGTTGTTCCTGTTTTTGTTCTTTGTGTTGCACCATTGTCCTGGAGGAACATTGTTTAATTTCACTGTGTACCTTGTATATGGCTCAAATAACAATAGACCTACTTTACTTGACTTGAAAAAAATATAAACAGTATATTATATATATGTATGTATGTATACACTGAAATAGCAATCTTCACTAAATAATAAAAAAAATTAAAAAGGAGAAAAAAAGGATAGAGGGGAAGAAGATGTAAGACATTTTAAAAGGTGTTTTATGAAACCAAATATGTTGAGTAAAATTTGCGTCCAAGTTCTCCTTAAGGTATCCCAAATTTAACAAAAAGACAATTCAATTACTGAGATATTAGTACTGTAATCAGTAATTTTATTAGTTGTGGTCTGGTGTTACCTGGTTTCAGAGATGCTGAGCTCTCTGTTTGATTGTAGCGTCCCCTGCTGGCTATGCTGACGATGACATTTAACTAGCACTGAACATCACACGTTAGTACATGTATAGCACTAGAAGCCAAATTTGAATTTTCATTTAGAGGTTTATGTTTAGTATCAAACCATTGTGTCAGCATATAGTGCGTACTGTTTTATATGCACAAGAATCTATGTTATGCAAGAAGAATTAGCTTTTGTCATATTGATGGAAATACTGACATGAAAGTACTTTACGTAAACTACAAATTCTTGCCCTGTTCAGAGTGGGAAAACAAGTGTTTGCAAGGATACATTTTCTAATGGGCAAGTTTTACTTGAGATATCACTTTAAACAATTGTGCTTGAAATGCATTGTAAATAACATTTGTGTATATGTGTGTTTTACTTTTGTGTAATTTTGAAGCTCAGCACAATTGATCTTAAGTAACACAGACTTAGAAACACAAATAGCACAGAAGACTGCCTGAAGATGGCCCTGCTATAGACTTCAGCTCATCTTCGTATTGCCACACAGCACATTATTTTTACCATTTCTGTTTATTTAGAATTTTTTATTGAAATGTGCAATATAACTCAACTGTTTTAATCTGATCAAAATTTAATGTATGATAATGTATGTAAGTGAACTCAGATACAGTCTTCAAATGACTTTCATTTATTGAAGGAAAAAGGCTGTCTAATACCAACAGGCTCTATGTGATATCTGGGATCAGACACAGCCCTGATTAACAAAACATCACTAGAAAGATGCAGCAATACGAGGCCAGCTAAAGAGGTCTCAACCAGCAGAGCAGTGTTCCTTAATCAAAAGAAACTTTGCAAGAAATGAAAAAGAAAGTTATCCATCTGGAAAAGGATGCAAACCCATCTCTAAGGTTCTAAGACTCCAGCAAATCATAACCAGTGCCTTTATCTACTAATGAAAAAAACATGAAATGGTGGTGAATTTTCCCAGAAGCAGCCAGTCTACCAAAATTCTCCCAAGAGTGCAGTGACAACTCATCCAGGAATAGGAGAGGCTTGCCTAAAGAACAGCAGACCTCACTCACCTCAGATAAGGTCCATGATTACACCATCAGAAAAGACCAGGCAATACAATATTTATAGGCCAAGGACCTTAAATAGATCATTTATACTCAAAAGCCCTCCAGCATGGCTGTATCTACAAAGAACAGTGTGCCAAAATTCCTTCTCAATGATATGAAAGATCTCCAGTTTTAGGAAATGTCTGGTGGTGATGACACACCAAATTATAATAAATAGTAACAATGTTCAAATTTTCTTCTATTTTAAAATTCAAGATTTCAGTTCTCAATTGTAAGACTTCATGGCTTCTCTTAACTCTTTAATGGAAGGAAGATCTTTTATTAGTGACCTAGTGGTTAGGGTGTTGCCCTTGCGATCAGAAGGCTGTGGGGTTGAATCCCAGGACTGCTAGTGGAACCACTTAGGTTCCCTTTAGCAAGGTACCGCCCCCACACACTGCTCCGTGGGTGCTGAGTTCCTGGCTGCCTGGTGCTTCTCTTGGAGAATGGCCTAAATTCAGAGGAAGAATTTTGTGCGGTTCACACTATGTGCTGTGATGTGTTCATGGATGACAAAATTTGACATTTTATTTCAATCAGATACTTTGCATCAATTTTCATATTTTATTATTAAAGTTTTTACTTGTTTTATACTGATTTGTGTAAAAGTTTAAAACACACACCACTGTCTGAACATGTTATGATTGAGGACAGATTTTTTTTTCATTTCATAAATACAAAACACTTAAAAAGCAGGCCAATTGGACCAAAACTCAGTTTAAAAAAACAAAACAAAATGTTGTTACAAGCAAACATTAGGGAAACAAATGTAACTGACTGGTTTGAAATGTAATGTAACAATATACACTATACAGTAAGTGTAATTTAATGGATGCGAAAGGTTATGTACAAGTTCTACCAGAATAGCCACCCCTTTCCTTTATCATAGCAGCACAGACTCACGCTATCCTTTCCAGCAGTTCTTGGAAATGACTTGTGTCTAAATCCTCCCAGCATCATTTCAAGCATGGAAACAGTTCTGTCTCATTTGCTGGATGCTCATTTTGAACTTATTGTTCCAGCTCATCCCATGCAGCTCAAAGATCTTAGGGGAAGATATGGAGACTATATTGTATGTACTATACTATACTGTATACACTTTTTTGCTTTGAACTGGATTAATTTTGTTACTATTCTAAAGAAAACTTGTGATCACAATTCTGTTTATGTTTTGTCCAATAACACGTAAACCAGAAGGAATTGTGTAATGTTGATGAATTGACTGATATTTTGCTTTTGTCATGATCCAGCACAAAGTGAATCTCAGTGCACTAGAGACAGACCGGATACTGTATACCTTCTTCAAAACCAGTAGTTTGAGCCTTCATGACAAAATAAGGTGTTACTGTAGTGTATAAAATATTGAAAAAAAGTCCTTTACATTGGTTTAAGGTATTTTAATGCATTTTTGTAATAAAAAAATTGGAGAAGTACTGCTTCTGTTTTTTTTGTTGTTTGTTTTGGGGGTTTTTTAAACCCGAGGGTAGGCACAAACTTCTGGCCTCCAGTGTCCTGTTCGTCACTTTGTACATGTTTAAACAGACTGAACGTGCATGTCAGGAATCTGTGTGTCCAACTGTCATTTCTGTAATAAAAAAAAATCTGTATTCAGTTTTTATCTTAATGTGAGAACAAACTTATCGCCTGAAGTGTTCGGTTTGTAACTCTGTAAATGTTTGTACAGATTGAATGTGGATGTCTGGAATCGCTGTGTGTATTTTTAATTCTTTCTTGTAAAACAATTCGGGAAAAGTTGCGTTAGTTGTTTTTTAATGTGTGGGTGTGCACAAACTTCTGTCCTGTATTGCTCGGCTCGTCTCTCTGTAAATGTTTATCCAGACTGAGTGTGGATGTGAGGACTCTCGCTGTGTGTGTGAGATAATGAATCTCTATCTCCCAGTCTCTGTATTAATAATGTCCGCCATGCCGGGGGTCCTGTTTGCCTTGGGCGCATTCGAGTCCGCGCGACACCGAACGGGCTGCAGCTCTCGCGAGACTTCCGCCCCGCTAGCTGCTGTAAAATGGAGAGGTTACACTGAGAGGACCCGAGGTAAGCGGTTCGGTTTATTTTTCTTCTTCTTTCCCCTCGGAGCTTTCGCAGGCTGCTTGGAGCAGCTCGTAAGGACTCGTAAAGCAGAGGGGCGTGGGTTCTGTGGGCCGTGGGTGGACGGAAGACGTCCAAAAGACGCGGTGTTTATGGGCTAAAAGGCCGGACATTGCTCCAGTATAAACCGCCATTTTTAATGTGTGAGCAGCTTTTGTAGTGGCGGGCACGCGCTCCGCCCGGGTGTGCGCGCTCCCGACTCGACTCCGTTTTCTCTCATTCTTGTGGACTTGCTAAAAATCGTGTGAGTTTAAAAATCAGAGATGATGCGTGTCGTAGCTTCCCAGAAACGATGCATCTCTCTGGAAAGATGAGCAGGGAGAAGTAGCCAGTCAGGTCTGAGCATGTGCTCATGTGAGAGGGACATTAATCTAAGGGAAACATCCTTTTGGGTTTGTTACTGTCATACACACATATTCAGAATTTAACCTTCACTTTACACTCACAAACAAAACGGCAGTACTGTTTTACACCCTCAGCACACTCTCGTGTACATCCATCTGATTGTTGGTGATCTGGTAGTTAGGAGTTGCTCCTGCAATCAGAAGGTCGTGGGTTCGAATCCCAGGACTGCTAGTGGCACCACTGAGGTACACTTGAGCAAGGTACCGGCCCCATACACTCCCCCGTGGTGGCAGCCCCCTGCTTCACTTGGTGAATGAGTTAAATTCAAAGAAAGAATTTCACACTGTGTGCTGTGGTATGTTCACTATAAGGGGCCACTTTATTTTATATTGCTTTTATGTTTTCATTCTTCAGTGTTCTCTCACTATAATAACCAGCACACATCACAAAAAATACATCAACACACCAGGGATTCCTGTAGTGTTGATGGATGTGGACTGCTGATTCGGGCCAAAGATCTACAGGCTAATAATTACAACCTAAGTGACTATAAGGGGCCACTTTACATTATGGTACTTTACTGACTGTTGGGGGTAGAGGGCTGTCAGCGTTTGTCTGTGTCACTGTGACACACTTCTTAATATGACTGGAATGATAATGAAAGAGCCGGTCTCGCTCTCATATGTTCATATTCTGCATATTTCTATAATGAACTGTTAGCCTGACTCAAAACAAATGTCTAGAATGTGTTTCTTTCAAATTGATTCATTTTTTATAACATCAAAACACTCATTTTGTTCTTATACCCATTCGGTGTAAGTAAAGTAAGATTTTCTAACCTCTTTTTAAAAACTAGGAAACTCCTCTTCTGGTGTGTCTTAAAGGAGGTGGGAGGAACTTCTGAAAAACTACAGATGCTTTGGGGTACATTTTAAGGGGCGGTAAATGGATTTACTTCCAGGCTGCCCAGATTTGATTTGGCATTTTCTGTAGTTAAAAGGGTAAAAACGTGTATCTGGTATCCATTTTGTGCTGTAGAAGGACAGAATCGCTGTTTCATTTCGTGGTCTGAATGTCAGTGTAAGAGATGCTCTAATGCTGGTTTGGTTGTAATTATTAGTCTGCTGATCATTAGCTGGACCAAAAATTCAGATCCATCAGCACGACACGTTGATGTATTTGTGTGTATTTGCTTGTTGTGAGAGAACAGTGAAAAACGAAAACATAAAAGCAATATAAAGTAAAGTGACCCCTTATAGCAGTGATCGTCAACTGGCAGCCCGCGGTCCACATCCGGCCTGCCAGAGCTTTCCATCCGGCCCCACGATGGAAAATGAATGGACGTCTATGGAGCTAGATGGCTAAATTCTACACTCGTCCGCGGAAGTGTTCTGAGAGTGGGAGCTCTCCTTATATTAAAATTGGAGTTCTCCTTACATTAAGGAGAACTCCCATTAAGGAGTGGGAGTTCTCCTTACTTTAATTTTTTTCTAAATCAAATGAATCAAGCCTTCAATCTGTCAGTAATTCGCCAGTCACGGCGCGCGCACGCATGGAAATTACTTTCAGTTGTACCGAGTTAAGACTGATGTGTGTATATAAGTTAAGACTTTTATGTGTGTGTGTGTATGTAAGGAAGCCGAAACGGATGCTTCGGCGCAAATCGTTGTTAATCTTCTCTGAGGACCGTGACAGTGACGTTAAGCGTGACAACCTCACAAATAAGAAACCTAAAATATCGCAGTCGCCCCCTAGTGGCTTGCTGCAGTACATGTAATATGAGTCTGTTAACATTGACAAAGGCTAAAAAAAATACAGAAAATTGGAAGGAAAATTAATATATCAAATAATACTTAAGATACAATATTAATTGTATTTTATTTTAGGAGAGCACCTCGCCCTCACAGTGTCTGCCGAGAAAAACTTCGGCCCTTGGACAAATGTAGTTGATGACCCCTGCCTTATAATTATACGTGAACAGCAACACACCACAGCACAGTGTGAACTAGGGCTATAATGGTACATGATGTCGTATGGAGAATTCACCGTTCGATGGAGAAGACATGATTGAAGTAATACGGAATCTCAAAGGGACCAAAAAGCGCAAGTAAATCATAAACCTGGGTCGTATTGTGGTGCCATTGTGCCACCTACTGGCGTAACACT
>JBBJLS010000134.1:27222440-27269905 GCA_037577275.1 Bryconaethiops microstoma | reverse complement strand
ATCGGAATAGAACGTATTTATGATTGGAAGGCAGTGGTGTGTCATGAAGTGTCTGATTCGCTAATAGTAGCTAAAAATGTTGGAAAACAGTGGAGAAAACCCATTGTTTAAATAGATAAAGAAGACAAAACTCAGAAATTCAAGATTCAGGAAAGTGGCTCCGGTGTCGCAAGTGCTGCGAGAGCTTATGCTCCATTAAAAATAAATGAATAACAGCAGTTTTGGAATCTGTTCTCTTGCTGTTAACAGGGGAATGGCAATGGGAAGCTGCTCTAAATTTCCTGAATTTTGGGTCAGGATCTTGGGAAAAATCCCTTATTTTCAATGTTGAAAATTGACAGGTATGGTCTAAGTGTATGCCTAAAGTAGACTGGAGCATCACTCTTTATAAGCAACAGTCTGCAGTATTCAGCCTGCTTTAAAATAAGTTTAGGCTATTTGTGAACGTAGGCGTTTTGCATCACTCCCGCGTCAATTTGCTTTCGGTTTTGCCAGCATGGACGCACTTCTGGTAAAGGAAGGAACAAATATGTTGGACATCGACAAAACGGTAAAGAATAAGTGGAGATGGGCTTGGCTAAATGAAATGGGTGATAATGAGAAGCCATTTAGTTCATGGTGCAAAAAGATGAAAGTAGCAGGTGTGTGCTTTTGTGTGGTATCTCAGCTAGGGGCTTAGGGTATAATGGCCAACACAGCGTTAAAAACATTATGCATGGTCGAGGTTGTAAGGGCCTGCGACACGGAGCATTTGGTTTAAAAAAAAAAAAAAGTAAATTTATTTTTTAAATTTATTTTTGTTGCTTTAATCCGTGTTGATTGTCAGTGCTCCTGTTAGTGCTGTCAGCAAACAAGCATCTAGTCACACCACCCACATCTCATTTTTGATATCCCACTGTCTTTGTTATTGTCCCCACTGCCCCCTACAACCTTTTTTGTTTGTTGTTTTCACAGCCTAATTCACTCTTCCGTTGCCAACACCTTCTAATTTTCTCACTTTCTTAGCAGCTTACCCACCATGTGTTGGGAAGTTTTGTTTCTGGCGTCTCCCCTGACTCCTTTTTCTCACTCGTTCCTTCCCAACTCCGCTCCGATTCTCTCTCACAGTCTCTATCTCTGCAGGTCCCTGCCACCCGAGAGGTGCTGGGTTCCCTGCCCAATGTCTTCAGTGCCCTGTGCCTAAATGCCCGCGGCCTGCACTCGTTTGTCCAGTGCCAGCCCTTTGAGCGCCTGTTCAAAGTGCTGCTGTCACCTGACTACCTGCCAGCCATGCGACGCCGCCGCAGCTCGGACCCACTGGGTAAGTGTCACTGTAGATGAGCTGTTACATTTGTAACTAAGAGAAGCCATAGTTAAGAATAAGTAATCCTGATATGGTAGATGAAACAAACTTTTAGTGAAATCTGTGTGTATATTTAAAAAAAAAAAAAGTAACGTTATTGTGCTTACCCATAAGACGAAGTAGTGGGGCAGCTGGTGGCCTAGTGGTTAGGGCGTTCGCCCTGCAATCAATAAGTCATGGGTTCGATTCCCAAGACTGCTAGGCACCTGAGTTACCCTTGAGCAAGGTACCATCCCCACACACTGCTCCTGTGTTCCAGGCAGCCCGCTGCTTCACTTGGTGCATGGGTTAAATGCAGAGGAAGAATTTTGTGCTGTTCATGCATGACAGAATGGTCACTTTCACTAGTTCAAAGCCGAAGGTCTGTTTGTATTGCAGGGGACACTGCCTCCAATTTGGGCAGTGCTGTGGATGAGCTCATGAGACACCAGCCCACACTGAAAACTGATGCCACAACTGCCATTATCAAGGTTGGGCTGCTGATGATCATACTGTTATTTTCTGCACTTCTTTTGTAATGCCTTACAAAATCTTTTGTAATGCCTTTTGCTCATCAGTTGCTGGAGGAGATCTGTAACTTGGGCAGAGCTCCTGAGTACATCTGCCAGAAGCCTTCTATACAGAAAGCAGATGGAACTGTCACAGTGCCTCCAGCTCGGTCCAACCATGCAGCAGAAGAAGCCTCTAGTGAGGATGAGGAGGAGGAAGAGGCATTGCATACATTCAGCCAACAGCAGGGCGAGCCAGAGAGCAACAGGCAGTGAGTTTTCTAATTTAATGTGTAGTTTGATGTATAGGGAGGGAAATGTTGACAATGCATTGATCCATTGCATGTGAGTTTGAGACGCTGCTTTAGTGAGTAAATAGACCCTATTTTTGCAGAGTTGTTGGCACAGAAGAGCGGATCCCCATTCCACTTATGGATTACATCCTCAATGTGGTAAGTGCTGAGTCAGCTTCCTAGGTGGCCTCACAGCTTCCTAGGTCTACATCATTTTTATTATGCTCTGCATCTTAAATCAGTACCTAAGTTATTTATGTCTGAAATATGGGTGGGTCATGAGTTTTGAATATTTTAACAGCGATTATATGACTGAAATTTTTTTTTTTAAACATAATGATTTTTGCTTTATATTGAATGGCCATTGTACCACCTTGTTACTGACAATGTTATGATAATGCACCTAAAAGCCAGCTAAAATTGCCTTAAAAAAATACCTGAATAAATCTTAATGATTATTGAATACTGCTTTTGCTGTGATTGCACATCACTTGTCTCATGTCGACTGGGTGAACATGCTGAACTGAAAGTTTATCTCCATAGGACAGCTAGTTCAGACAATGTACCATATCCTGACATAGATTGATTGTTTTGTCTGTGTTTCTTACTTCAAGATGAAGTTTGTAGAGTCAATTTTGAGTAACAACACAACAGACGACCACTGTCAGGAGTTTGTGAACCAGAAAGGTCTCCTACCCCTGGTGTCAATCTTGGGGCTGCCCAACCTGCCCATCGACTTCCCTACATCTGCGGCTTGTCAGGCTGTAGCTGGCGTGTGCAAATCAATTTTGGTGAGATACTCAATCTGTTTGAGATTTAGAGATGATAGAAATCATCTTATGATTAATGTGAATTTTCTTAGATGGCAAAGACAGTGCAGTTTTTTTGTATGTGATTAAATAATTTTATTTAAGAGAACATCTTTTAAATCACTCTTTTCTTGGTTTAGACTCTATCCCACGAGCCAAAGGTTCTTCAGGAGGGCTTGTGTCAGTTGGACAGCATCCTGTCAGCTCTGGAGCCACTTCATCGGCCCATTGAAGTGCCGGGTGGTTCAGTTCTACTGAGAGAGCTGGCCAATGCTGGCCATGTCACAGATGCCACACTGTCTGCTCGTGCCACACCTCTCCTGCATGCACTCACCGCCGCACATGCATATATACTTATGTTTGTCCACACTTGCAGAGTTGGACAGGTGAGATTTTGAGCTCAGAACATACTGTTTAGTGGAATCACTGATAATTTCAGCTGAAGTGATCATAAGAGCAAGGTTCTTGTAACAGTCA
Organism: Bryconaethiops microstoma; assembly: GCA_037577275.1. Classification (NCBI taxonomy): domain Eukaryota; kingdom Metazoa; phylum Chordata; class Actinopteri; order Characiformes; family Alestidae; genus Bryconaethiops; species Bryconaethiops microstoma. The sequence goes on along the minus strand of JBBJLS010000134.1, from coordinate 27,266,496 downwards.
TTTTCCTTTTTCCTTTCGGTCTGTCAGAGTGAGATTCGGGCCATCTCAGTGAATCAGTGGGGATCCCAGCTGGGTCTGAGTGTACTCAATAAACTGAGTCAGCTCTACTGCTCTCTGGTGTGGGAGAGCACTGTGCTCCTGTCCCTCTGCACACCCAACAGGTTAGCACTGCACTCCACTCATCTGGTACTGGCATCCACTACACATAGCTGTCCTGAGCTCTATATCCTTTACCAACTAAATGTATGTTTCTGCACCAAACTGTGATTATGTGGAGTCAAACTGTACTGCATAACTTTCTAGACCGTTTTTCAAGACCTGTGGTCAGTATCCAACTTATCAGGCTAAAGTTGTTCTTGCTTCTAGATTCTTCATATATGTTCTAGAGTTTCTCTTAGAAGCAATAGAAACTGTGTATATTGTTTGCTTGTCTTATTAACAGTGCATCAACTGTTCCCACTTCGTGCCAGTTTTGATGGAATTGATTTTAAATGGTAAAATTCTTCTGCTTGTGGGCTTTAAGCATGAGCTGTAACCTTTGTTCCAATGCACTGTAGAAGAATTTTATGTATTCAATTGCTTGTTTGTTTGCTTTGCAGTCTCCCTCCTGGCTGTGAGTTTGGCCAGGCTGACATGCAGAAACTGGTGCCTAAGGAAGAAAAACCATCCGGCAGTACGGCAGCCAGTGGAGGCAGGAGAACCGGTAAAACTCTGCGCCAGGGTGATTTTGCATAATACCTCCCCTTTTATCTATATCGTTCTTTCCCTTTACCTCTAAGACCATTTCTTTGTTTTTCTACCTCCTTGTTTCAAAGGCCTTCTATATTTGTGTTAAATGAAACAAATCGATGTATGATTTCCTTTTCTCTCATTTCTGGGGTAAATTTTCTTGCTGATTTCTCCACTTGTGCTTTTTTTCAGCTGAGGCAGAGACTCTGTCTGTGGGTGTGGACCCTTCTGCACAGGGTCTGCTGGAAGGCATGGGCCTTGATGGAGACTCCCTTGCTCCCATGGAGACGGATGAGCCCTCAGCTACTGACCCGAAGGCCAAATCCAAACTTACTCCTGCTATGGCAACGCGCATCAAACAGATCAAACCTCTGCTCTCGGGTCAGTCCTTCCATTAGTGTAAAACTGCCTTTTCAGCTTAGCTTCATGTAATTTAAGAATGGGAAGAGTAAATTTTTCTGCCGTTTTGGGTCAGCAAGGAATAAGAAAATACAGCCAGGTTTATCATTTTTTGTAAATGAATTACCTTTGACAAAGTAAGCTATTGTTTTTTGCAGAGAACAGTTGTTAATGAGAGTAAACAGTAGCTTAAATATAAGGCCTTTGAAAACACTTTAACCGAATTTTCATACTTCTCCCTTGTAGCGTCGTCCCGTTTGGGCAGGGCTCTGGCGGAGCTGTTTGGGCTGTTGGTAAAGCTGTGTGTTGGTTCACCTGTCCGTCAGCGGCGCTCACACCACACCACTAGTACGGGCACAGCTCCCACACCAGCAGCACGTGCCACTGCATCCTCTCTTACCAAACTACTCACCAAGGGGCTGAGCTGGCAGCCTCCTCCATATACGCCTACTCCTCGCTTCAGGTACACCATTCTCAGCCACTCATCATCTCCTGTTTCTACTCCAGGTGTCTTTTACAGACACAAAATAAACGTATGTCTCCTTCTGATCAGGCTTACATTTTTCATCTGTTCTGTGGGCTTCACCTCACCCATGCTATTTGATGAGAGGAAATATCCCTACCACCTGATGCTGCAGAAGTTCTTTTGCTCTGGAGGCCATGATGCCCTGTTTGAGTGAGTGGGGAAACTTAACTGCTCGTCCCAGCACTACTTATTTCCTCTGTACTCATGAGTATAATTAATCTAATGTTTCCTTATCCTCCTTTTCTCCCATCTGCTTCTCAGCACGTTTAACTGGGCTCTGTCTATGGGAGGGAAGGTTCCAGTGTCTGAGGGGCTAGAGCACACTGAGCTACCTGATGGAACCGGTGAATTCCTTGATGCTTGGCTAATGCTGGTGGAAAAGATGGTGAACCCCAGCACGGTCCTGGACTCTCCCCACTCTCTGCCTGCCAAAGTGCCTGGAGCGACCTCCACCACACCACAGTTCAGTGCCCTCCGTTTCCTCATCGTCACCCAGAAGGTGAGAGTCCACTCATTCATGTAAATACTTATGAATACTCTTTTGCAGTGGAACAAAGTTCTTACTAATCAGTATAATCACAATGTAAAATGAACAGGAGTGATACTTGGAGTTTTTGAATTCGTATAAAATATTAAATTTTTCATTTCCCCGAACTGGAGAAAATAAAATTCACAGCTTATTGAAAATGTAAAAATGTACATTTCTTGGTTTGCTGCTTTTGTTTGTATTCTTCTACTGTGTAAGTCACGATAGAATCATTGTGGTGGTTTAAACCCCTAATGAACACATAATAGTAATGCATAAAACCCAATGAGTAATTCATTGTTTACTGTCTAACACCCAGGCTGCATTTGGATGCATCCGCAACCTGTGGAATCGTAAACCATTGAAGGTCTATGGCGGGCGTATGGCGGAGTCCATGCTCGCCATTCTTTGCCACATTTTGCGTGGTGAACCAATCATCCAGGAGCGACTGGCCAAAGAGAGAGAGGGTTCTGCTCGCACTGATGAGGATGGTGCTTCTGGGGCTGGAGGAGCTAGTGTTGCTCCAGCAGCTGGTGCAGCAGTGGGAGAGGGGGCCTCAGGGGCTGGTGCTGGTACTGCTGGCACAGCTAGTGGCTCTGCAGAGGAGGGAAGCAACTCCACACCCCGCAGGGAACCCCAGGTCAACCAGGCTCAGCTCACACAGGTGACGGTCATATATTTTTCTTTTGTTGTTAGTAGTTTTGATTTGTGGTATACTTCTTGTTAGTGTGGAACATTCCCCCCAGTTCTAACTGTCTGCCCTTTGTCTAGCTAATGGACATGGGCTTCTCCAGAGAGCATGCCATGGAGGCGTTACTCAACACCACCACCATGGAGCAGGCCACAGAATACCTGCTTACCCACCCGCCACCACTTCTCAGTGCTGCTGTTAGGGTAAGAAACCATTTTCTATATATAAACACACACACACACACACACACACATACACAAGGATTAAGATTAGTCATTTTGGGCTGTGTCACTGTAGGAATTCACCATGTCTGAAGAGGACCAGATGATGAGGGCCATCGCCATGTCTCTGGGTCAAGAAGTCAGCATGGAGCAACGCTCAGACTCTCCTGAGGTGGGCACATAGGCACACACAGACATGCACTTCTACTTATACACAATACTGAGCTGTACTTGTGCATTGCTCATTCTAGAGTCCAAATTAAATTTTTAGAGTCATTTAATGTCTTGCAATTGGAGTCTATTTTCTATAATTAGATCAGTGCACACGCCTCATAGAATCGCATGTGAAAACACCTTCAGTGGTCACTTGTAATCCATATCAACATTAGGCTACATGGCATTTATGAGAAATGCGTCGTTGTCTCATCAGTAATCCTATTTCTTTGTATGTGTTGTCTCAGGAGGCAGCACGCAGGCGTGAGGAGGAGGAGAGAAGAGCACGAGAACGAGCTGAAGAAGAGGAGGCTCGTTGTCTGGAGCGTTTTCTGGAGGCTGAACCCCTGGACAGCACTGAGCTTCATGCCTTCACTGACACCATGCTACCAGGTTGCTTCCACTTGCTGGATGAGTTGCCTGACACAGTCTACCGGCTCTGTGACCTGCTAATGACTGCCGTCAAGAGAAACGGTCCTGAGTACCGAGACCTTATCCTCCGTCAGGTTGTCAACCAGGTCAGTCAATGATATTAGTGTAATTGTTATTTAATAATTGTTTTCCCTTTGTTTGTTCTTACTTAAGATGTATTCCTATATCTGTTTCTCTGTAGGTATGGGATGCTGCTGATGTGCTAATAAAGGCTGCTGTGCCACTTACGACCAGTGATACTAAAACAGTGTCTGAGTGGACCAGGCAGATGGTGACCTTGCCCCAGGCCTCAAACTTGGCCACTCGTGTTCTGCTTCTCACGCTTCTGTTTGAGGTATGTGTTGCTGCATATTCCAGATCTTTAGTAGCCCAGGGTTGTCAGATAATCATACCATCAAAGCAGGGGCTTAATTAGTTATTTGTTAACAAGGGGTAATTGAATGCACAAGTAGAAGCAGGTTACATTGGAATGAAAACTTGCAGTCTCACCTGCCCTTTATTGATATGATTGGATGCTCTTGCGCTACCCCAAGTGTGTGTCATAGAATCAACAAAAGCTCAGTGTGTTTGACTGTAAACATTCAAACTGCTGTCTCACACAGGAATATAAATACATACACATTACCTCCCACTGTGTGGGTGTACTGCATTGAAGTCCTTGTCTTTTAGGAGCTGAAGCTGTCATGTGCGCGGATCGTGGAGAGCAGTGGTGTTCTGACTGTGCTGATTAAGCTTCTGGAAGTGGTTCAGCCTTGTCTGCAGGCTGCCAAGGAGCAGAAAGACATCCAGACTCCCAAGTGAGTGCCAGCCGCTATGTGCCTGTGGCTAAGACTGGTCACAGAAAAATGGGACACACTGCCAGTTCATCCTTTTAAAACTAAGGAGGCATTTAAATAACTACAAATGATTTCCTTAGAATATTCCAGTTTGTACATGGAATATTGGATGGAATTTTACCCTTCATGGGTTTTCTTTTCTGTGTAGATGGATCACTCCAGTGCTCCTGCTCATTGACTTCTATGAGAAAATGGCAGTGTCCTCCAAGCGAAGAGCTCAGATGAACAAGGTTTGTACAAATAAAATCAACATTATTGTAATAAATAAAGATATTTGTGGCATTCTGAGGCTGTCAAAAGAACATTAAACTTTTTTTCAACCCATGTCAGTACCTGCAGCCTAATGGGAATAACTGGCGCTGGTTTGATGACCGTTCAGGCCGTTGGTGCAGCTACAGTGCCAGTAATAACAGCACGATAGACTCAGCCTGGAGGGCGGGTGAGACCAGCGTTCGCTTCACTGCAGGCCGAAGGAGATACACTGTACAGTTCAACACTATGGTGCAGGTATCTATTAGACTTTGGAGATATTAATACAGATGCGTCTGCCTTTAGTTCTGTTTCTGATTTCTTGATTTTCAGCCAATACCTGCTTGAATTATTTATTTATGGATGTGCATATAAATGTACCCATGGTGGTTGTGATGGGAATCTGAAGGACATGTTAAATTAGCTGGGCAGATTTCATGCAATGACCTTAAACACTTCACATTTAATATAATTATGAGATGGAATATGATTGCAATTAAACAATTTCCTCTGCTTTGTTGTGCAGGTAAATGAAGAGACAGGAAACAGAAGACCTGTGATGCTGACAGTGCAGAGAGTTCCTCGCACACCCAAGCCCACCAAATCTGGAAGTGCGGCTGACTCTGAGCGGGAGGAGGGGGAGCAGAGAGCCAAGACTGAGGAGACCCAGACTGACACAGGTGAGGCCAAGCTCTACGATAGTGCCTTGTAATGTAGCTGTTTCTTTACCACTGAATACTTGTACTTCAATTTTCATAATAAGAAAAAAAGTAAATTTCCCCCAAACTCAGACACAACATCTGTTGCTGTGGAGATGGCACCCCCTAAAGAGGAGGCAGACCAGAAGGAGTCTTCATCTGCCTCCACACTCCCTGCTGTTCCTCAGGACTCCCCCTCTGGGTTTGGTGGCATTGTGGTTCAAGGACTGTCAGAGGAGATGACCACAGTTCTGATCCGTGCCTGTGTCAGCATGATCAGCGTTCCTGTGGATCCAGACACGCTGCATGCCACGCTGCGACTGTGCTTGCGCCTTACACGCATACATCACTATGCCATGATGTTTGCCGAACTCAAGAGCACTCGCATGATCCTGGGCCTCACACAGAGTTCTGGCTTCAATGGCTTCACACCGCTCGTCACGCTGCTCTTCCGCCACATCATTGAGGACCCGGCCACGCTGCGGCATACCATGGAGAAGGTGCCAGACTTAATTTTCTCAATCAAGAGAGAGATTTTTTTGTTGTGTTTTTTTTTTTTTTCCTCCAATACAACTATTCTGCGTGTCATTAGTACCACTGAGTTCTTCTTTCTGTGTTTTCTATTTTCAAACATTGCTTCACATTATATGTCTTTACCTCTCTCCATATTTATCCTGTCTCAGGTGGTGCGCTCTGCAGTTACCAGTGGAGCAGGGAGCACAACTTCTGGGGTGGTGTCAGGCAGTCTGGGCTCACGGGAGATCAACTACATCCTTCGTGTGCTGGGCCCGGCAGCCTGCCGTAATCCTGAGTGCTTCACAGAAACTGCCAACAGCTGTGTCCGGATCGCCCTGCCAGCCCCAAGAGGTGCTGGAACAGGTAAGGGATTATTTTTTCCACAGAGGAAAACTCCTTCCTCAGCTAATAAAATATTTCTAATGAGAAGGGAACATTTTACATATTTAAATAAAATATTTTCCCCCAGCCTCTGATGATGAGTTTGAGAACTTCAGAATTAAGGGTCCAAATGCAGTACAGTTGGTGAAGACAACACCTCTGAAGCTATCTCCACTGCCGCCTATCCCAGACACCATTAAAGAGGTCATATATGACATGCTCAATGCCCTAGCAGCATACCATGCTCCTGAGGAAGGTAAGATTATGGATGGCCATTCATTTAGGGAATTGTTGGAGGATGCACATGTGTGGGATGCTGACAGAACGTATGATGCTGATCAGCTGTCCTTTTGCATTCCATCTCTTTTTTGTTGCTCATTGCTTTCCTTTTTTTTCCTGTGTGTGTGTGTGCGCGTGCGTGCGCTCATGCAGCAGACAGAGGAGAGGAGAGGTTGGTGGCGGTTCCTGGCAGTCAGGACCTGTGCCAGATCCTGCAGGACGTTGGGGATTATGTGTACCAGCAGTACAGACTCACACGACAAGGAAGTGAATTTGACTCTCAATCTGCTTTTCACATAAATGTGAGTCTACACGGAAGCATAAGTAATTCAGAACGCATGGTTTAACCTTCTGATATTATAGCAATTTTTATAGTGTAATTGCATATAGGCCTTTGATGATGAATCGTCTTATTGATTATACTAAGGCAACCTTTAATGTCTGAAATATTCTCGAATTAAATAAAAATGTAGTTTTAGCAATGGGTCCTAAAAAGGCTTATGTACGTGCCTTGTAATTTAAAAAATACTTTCCTTAAGTAAAGCTTTGTGGAACATAATACAGTTCTGTGAAAGATGTTATTGAGAGACATCTTTCATTTGGCTATGAAACTGCAATAAATCTTGTAAAACATACATTGCCATCCGAGGCAGTGGTGCCTGTTGCTGCTTAGCTTAGCCTAATGCTGTTTGTGCTTAATGAATTTGTCGACATGAATTTTTACCATCACTGTTACGAGTGAGTCTTAATCATCACTCGACATGGGGCTAATTGCATATGAAGGTCGACACAGACTAGGGATTTTGCTCTGACCTCGGCATACAATTCTGCAGTTTTCTGTTCTTGAGTTCTAATTATGCCGTTTCCTCAGACTCAGGTGTTTGCGGCAGATGGTGCTGTTGCAGAGTCTTCCCAGTCAGGAACACCTCAGGGAGAAGGTAGGAACTTCATGCTCTCTCAGACCCGCACGCACACACTGTAAAGGAATAAAATATTACAATATACTTGCTCTGAGTGTCAGGCTGAAACAAACTATTTTTGTCTTCTGTCTTCCAACTTTTTCTCTTCATTTTTTCCACTCTCTTCACTAGCCTCAACCCCTGAGGAGATGCGGGAGGAGAAGAAGGAGCAAGAGGGTGAAAGGGGGACCTCCTCGGAGGAGAGCAGGGCAGCAAAGGCCAAGGCCAGCAAGCCGCTGATGCCCACCTCCACTATCCTGCGGCTTCTGGCAGAGCTTGTGCGCTCCTACGTGGGCATTGCTACACTCATAGCCTCCTACAGCTACACAGCTGGCCAGTCGGAGCTTATTAAGGAGGTGGGCAAGATTGGGACACTCCCTCTGACTTGCTGCCAGTGCTGCATGAATTGGTGTTCAGTGTTTTTGCTGCTTATCATATGCATATCTTATTGATTACATAAAATCTTTCATTTTTTCCCCCTTATCTGTTTTTTTTTTTTTCTCTTTTAATCAACATATGCGTTGCGCAGGACTGCAGTGTGCTGGCCTTTGTGTTGGATCACCTGCTTCCTCATACCCAGAACTCGGAAGACAAGGACACACCAGCCCTGGCACGCTTATTCCTGGCCAGTCTGGCAGCAGCTGGCACTGGCACTGATGCCCAAGTGGCCCTGGTAAATGAGGTGAAGGCTGCTCTGAGCCGGGCACTGGCTATGTCAGAGGGTGCAGAGAAACATGCCAGGTGAGTCCAGCATCAAATAGATTGCTAACCTGAGCAGCACTGAAGAAACTGACATCAAATTATGCTGCTGGAAGTGGATGTTTCAGTGAATCAAAAAAGTGTTAATTTGTTATTTACTTTAGCTTGACTTGCCTTTCCACTTCCAGGTTGCAGGCAGTGATGTGCATCATCAGTACCATTATGGAGTCATGTCCCTCTACCTCCAGCTTCTACAGTACAGCCACTGCCAAAACACAGCACAATGGCATGAACAACATCATCCGCCTCTTTCTGAAGAAGGGCCTTGTCAACGATCTTGCCCGTGTGCCACACAGTCTTGACTTGTCTAGGTACTGCTTCACCAAGTCAATGTACAGTACTGTGTAAAAGTGTTAGGCAACAATGCAAATTATTTGAGGCAATTTATCAGTACTGGGTTTCTTTCTGCCTTCAAAAAATAAAAGGTGACATTAGAAGAAATGCAAAAAATGAGAAAGCAGCACAAAGTATTTTATTTTGTGAGCTTGTTAGAACAGGTTTACTACTCTGTTTCTCTAGTCATTGCATGGATTTATAAAATTCCATTAGCAACACACCTAATTTAATCTAATGAGGTACTAAGAGCCAACCCAAATATTTGATGGTGGCTACAAGAAATTCTGGGCTTCTGTGAGGAGAGGTCTGGAAATGGTTAAGCAAACACTTTGCAATACATAAAACCACTATTTACTGTATTAATGCTATTTGTATTATTGTTTTAACGCTAACTTAACGCAGCTGCTTTTTTTTCTCTATTATTTTCTCAGGTGCCTAAGACTTTTACACTGTACTGTATTTGGATACTGTATGTTCCTTGGTTGCAGACCTTGATCAGTACATCTAGGAGTAGGTGCATTTGTTTGTTTAATCTTTTTTTATTTTTATTTAATTTCTTGTAGTCCCAACATGGCAAACACTGTAAATGCGGCACTCAAGCCTCTAGAGACGCTTTCACGTATTGTCAACCAGCCCAGCAGCTTGTTTGGGGGAAAAGGAGGCTCAAGCAAGAACAAGACCGAACATGACCCTGTGGGCACAGCCAGAGACAGCAACAGCAACACACAGGACCAAGGTAACGTATCCACTGCTGGTATGTTTTGAAACTATCCAACTGCTGTAATATAGCAAAATTAAATTTAGAAATTCAAATTGTTGTATTTTAGCAAATCAATATAATGTGAAGATTACCTTGTGGTTATGAAGCATATGTTGTAATGCTATAGGTGGATGAGATGTGTAATTATTTCCATTGTCTCAGGGGAGGCAGGTGAAACGGAGCCTGTGGAGAATCGTCACCGAGGCCAGGGCACAGATGGTGATCTTATGGATGGAGAGGCAGAAGGGGACACAGTGGTCATTGCTGGCCAGCCGGAGGTGCTCAGTACACAAGCTATGCAGGTAAGGACATGGGCTTAGCCCAGAGCTTATGAAAACTGCTGGTAAAACAAAACACTCTGCGTGTTAAAATAAGTAGGCTACTGGTGTTTGACACAGAGCATGATTTATTATTCATTTTTGTAGGTGGAGAATGAGTTGGTGGATTTGATAGATGAACTTTTAGAAAGAGATGCTGGAACAGTCAATAGTACCATCATCGGTAAGCTCTCCAGATATTTTGTGCTTCATGTGAAGAGAGGGTACGTTGAACTAATGATTGCAGGTAAATGAAGCTTTGCGCTCTCCACAGTTGGGCGCTCAGGAGAGGATGAGTCTCAAGAAGATGTGTTAATGGATGAAGCTCCTTCCAACATGAGTCAGGCTTCCACATTGCAGGCCAACAGAGAAGGTTTGGCAAATTATCAAGAATACAATAAACTTTGTTAACTTCAGTGGATGCTAAGTATATACATATTTAGTAACTGCAGCCATGGCTAATTGGTGTTATACTATTCCTATTTTAGACTCCATGAACATCCTGGAGCCAGAGGATGAGGAGCACACTCAAGAGGAAGATTCCAGTGGCAGTAATGAAGATGAAGACAGTCAGGATGAGGAGGAGGAGGAGGAGGAAGAAGAGGAAGAAGATCAGGTGTGAATTTTGAGTTGCTGAATATTAGTGCAGTGCTAATTTAGTTCATTTGTAAGTGAAGATTTATTTAGTTTATTGTCTACCATTTTTTCAAATTTTTTTTTCTTATATTTAGGATGATGAAGAAGGAGATGAGGATGATGATGATGAGGGCTCGGAGATGGAATTGGATGAAGATTTTCCTGACATCAATGCTGCTCCACACATACGATTTGAGAGATTTGACCGAGATGATGACCTTATTATAGAGTTTGACAATATGTTCTCGAATTCAGGTGATTTCTGTAATTGATTGTGCTGACTAATCTTCCTGTATGTGTGATAACATTTGACAGACAAAATATTCAACCAAAGTCAATTTTACCTTTTGTAAATTATTAAATGGATATTCTCTCGGTCATACGCTTTCAGCCGACATCCCTCCATCCCCAGGAAACATCCCAAGCTCCCACCCTCTGATGGTGCGCCATGCTGATCATGGCTCTCTCACCTTGGGTGGAGCGGGCACCAACAGCCGGCTGGCCCAGGGCATGGGTCGCAGCCAGCGCACACTGCGCCAGCTCACCGCTAACACTGGCCACACGATCCATGTGCACTACCCAGGCAACCGCCAGCCCAATCCCCCACTTATTCTACAGAGGTAAGGCATCTTCTTTGTGAGTTTATGCATACTGTTTGGTTTAGCAGAGGTAAGTAATAGTATTATCTTCTGTTGTCCATTTCTGGGACTGCATGCAGCATAATTAAGTATGTGACATGATACAACAACATACAATACAGTACTGTGCAAAAGTCTTAGGCACCTGGGACAATTATACTTAAAACCTGTTTACTACTGGACAGTAGTGTTAGGTTAGTGTTAAAACATTATTATAATAAATACAATTCACATTATTACAGTAAAGAGTGGTTTTATGTGTGGCAAAGTGTGCTACTAACCATTTCCAGACCTCTTTCCTCATGGAATCCAATATTCATTTTAGCTACAATCAAATGTCTGGTTTGTCTCGTTTTACTTCATTGGATTTAATTAGGTGCTGCTTATGGAATTTTATAAATCCACACAATGACTGCTGATATAAAGAGATTCCAATAATTTTCATAGGTGCCTAAGACTTTTGCGCAGTACTGTATGTGTATGTAAGTGTGTATGATGAACAATAAAAATATAATAAAAAGTGTAATTAAAAAGTATTCCACTCCATTTTTTAAACACCTGTTGTACTCCAGTATTTTAAACATTAATGGCAGTAATAGATCTAGGAAGAAAAAGCACCCTATTATGGTGATGTTTTGTACCACTAAATCACTGGAAGAATTAGTAACTTTGCATACAACACATATGAGGAGTTCTCTAATATAGATAAAACCTTTCATAGGACACTTTTTCGGCCGCAGATCTGCATTTAGTGTTGCGTTACATGTGCTTAATTAAGCTTCAGTTTGCTGAGTGGATTTCGGCTTGTGTGTCTCAGGCTACTAGGCCCCAGTGCAGCAGCAGACATCCTTCAGTTGTCCAGCTCCCTGCCCCTGCAGTCCCGTGGCCGTGCCCGGCTGCTGGTTGGCAACGAAGATGTTCATATCATAGCCCGTTCTGATGATGAGCTATTGGATGACTTCTTCCATGAACAGAGCAGCAGTGGAGGTCAGGCTGGTGAGTTGGAGCCCATCTGATCTGAAACTGAAGGCAGCTGCACTATAGTGGCTCACTTTTTTGCCTTGTTTTGATTTTTGTTTGTAGGCACTCTTTCAAGTATTCCCACAGCCTTAACTAGATGGACAGATGAGTGTAAAGTGCTGGATGCAGAGAGCATGCATGATTGTGTTGCAGGTAAGCTATCCAACCTTTTTCTTTTCCCCCACTCTTACGTGAACAGTATGTACCTGCTAACTTTTCATTATTTCTGTGTGTCAGTGGTGAAGGTGCCCATTTTGCAGCATCTGGAGAGTCTTCGTGATGAAGAGCTGGAAGAAAGGAGGGAAAAGAGGAGGAGGCAGCTAGCAGAGGAGGAGGAAGCAAAGCAGAATGAGAGGAGCACCTCTGCTGGAGAGGAGAGCAGGGAGCAGACACTGCAGGTAGTGGGGGAAAAAGGGACAAAGGAAGGCAGTGTGGCTAGACACAGGAGGCTCTTATTTGGACAGACAGAGCATGACCTACAGTGTTAAAAGAGATCAATATTTAATCACAGACAGGGCATGGACAGCACCCAAGCTCAAACTAACTTATGTACATAATTCCAGGCTGGCTAAATTCCTTTGTGCTCCCTTTGTCCCCTACAGGGCACCACAATAGGAAATGTCAACGGAGCTGGAGAGAACTCTTCAGGTACTACAATTTTTCTTTTTCCCTACATGTATGGTGCACCGACGAGCCTGGAAAGAATTTTGCTGCGTGTTGTGGGATGAGGTAGTAGTTTGTATAGTTTTAGGATCACACCAGATCTGGGAGATAACTATACAGTCTACTGTCTTTCCCACGGCAACTGCTTGACAACAGGATGACTTCACTTGGAAAGAGTTGCTCATTTCTACATTAAAATTAATTATTTTATTTTTTTTTACCACTGTTAGCACTGGCCTTTTGTGTATTCTTTCTATATTCTTTGCAGTGTTTCCCCTATGTTTTATTTCAGGAAGGTGGTAGCCAATAAAAAGGCAAACATCACGTGAGCTTTGTTTTATAACACCTCTGTTCCAGGGGTCCAGCACCAATTTTTATTTTGGCAAAAATTGAGCACCTATAACATAATGAATACAGAAAGTATGTTGCCTCCCAATGTGTATATCCCATGCAAGCTAGACTGGATGTATGTTTGACCAGACAAGCCACCCAACCTATTTAATGGTAGGGGAAACACTCCCATCATTCTCCTCATACTTGACTGTTTGATTCTGTGAGGGTAAGTATTTCTGGCAGTGCTGTGGTGAGGTAGTAAGTTGTGTTGTTGTTGGGGATCAGGATAGTGCGGCCCTCGAAGGAGATAACTATACAACTTACTGCCTTCCATATTGCAGCCGCTCTGCTACACTTGTCCCTTGACTGTTCACCTCAGTTGATTTGAAAGCTTGCACCCAATGCATATAAAATACATTTTCTAGATGTTCCACTCATACTTCATTGTGTCTTGTCTGTAAGCAGAAGGAGATCAGGCTCAGGGAGGGGTTTCTTCCTGTTTAGACCCTTCCCGCACCTCTGAGGGCTTCCTCACAGCACCCCCTTCAGGAGAGGTCACCCCTACAGCCCCTCACGAGCAGGCCCTTGTATCACTTGAAACAGCAATCAATCAGCAAGTGCATCAGCCAATTGCAGAGCTACTGCTTGCTGACTCTCACTCTGCTGATTCTCTTGGGACGCTGACAGGGGCTGTACCACAGCTCTCAGCACCTGATAGGCCAAATTGTGAAGCAGAAGCCTCCCAGATGGAAATGTCTCCAGCTCCTACTATTGGTGAGAGAGCCGGAGGAGCGTTGGATGCAGTCAGGGAAGGTAGATTAACATATAATTAATAAAATATGACCTTTATCTAATTATACAAATGTAAACCCCTCTGCATTCTACATGCAACTACTGCATGTGTTTTTATGTTTGTGTGTCTTTTAATTTCTTTTTTCTGATAACAGTCTTGTTTTCTTTCTTAGCCTCTCTTAGCCCAGATATAGCAGAGATTTCTGAGCCTGTACCAGTGGGTGTGTCACATTTAGAGGGGTCACCAATGGATACCAGCAGCCCTGCCTCTGCAACACAGGAGGAACCTGTCCCCACCTCTGCACAGCCTAATCACATGTCTCAAGAGCTGTCTGGAAGTGCTGACAGTGGCCTCACAGACAGACAGACAGATGCAGATACAGGGTGAGCATTGTATCTGTATGAAATTCACAGCATATGTATGAAATTCACAGCATAGTGTGTCAACCAAGTTGTGCTTTTTAATAAATCATTTAGCAGTTCCGTTGTCATTGTGTTTCATCTGGCAAACACTGTAGTGGAACTAGTATGTCCCACTGAGATTAGACTGACCCATTTCCCCCCCGCCTTTAGGTCCACTTCTGTGTCTTCCCCTGGTGAGACCATGCCTCGCAGTGACAGTGCCGATAGCCAGTCTCAGGCCATCCAGGAGGAGCCACTCCCATCTACCAGCAACGAGGAGGATGACCCACTTGCTGGTGAGTATCTCACAGAAGGTGTCAGGTGTATTAATGTGCATTGTCTTCGTCACCATGCCTTTCTTGCTCTCTGACACTATTCTCATTTGTCTCTTTACCTGCAGGCATCAGTCTGCCAGAAGGTGTAGATCCATCTTTCCTGGCTGCTCTGCCTGAAGACATTCGTCGAGAGGTTCTGCAGAATCAGTTGGGAATCAGACCCCCCTCTCGCACCCCTGTATCCTCTGCATTGTCCTCTGCAGCGGCCCCTATGCTTGGGGGAGGGGCTGGTGTCACCGAAGTCAGCCCTGAGTTTCTGGCTGCGCTGCCACCAGCCATTCAAGAGGAGGTGAGAAACACTGCAAATGGAGTTGAGTGTTTGAATATTTTAAGTACTTCAGTGGATCCATACCCTTTTTCAATAGTAACCTTTGTACATTATGGTAAAGGTGGGAATCTTAACTGAGGGACAGGATGGGCAGATTGGGCATCTGAGTGAACAAAATTATTTCGTCTGCCCAGGTTCTGGCTCAGCAGCGGGCAGAGCAGCAGCGACGAGAGTTATCCCAGCAGCCCCCTCAGGGAGACCAGCCTCTGGACCCAGTTACCTTCATTCAGACACTGCCATCTGAGCTGCGGCGTTCTGTGCTGGAGGACATGGAAGACAGTGTGCTGGCAGTAATGCCTCCAGACATTGCAGCTGAGGCTGCAGCACTACGCAGGGAACAGGAGGCCCGACAGAGGCAGCTGATGCATGAGCGGCTGTTTGGACACAGCTCCTCTTCTGCACTTTCTGCCATCCTTCGCTCTCCTGCCTTCACTAGCCGTTTAGGGGGCAACCGTGGTGTGCAGTACACACGTCTAGCTGTGCAAAGAGGAGGAACCTTTCAGATGGGAGGCAGTGGCAACCACAGCCGGTCAGTGTTTAGGATTGGAGGTTGAGCACAGTGGTTGGCAGTTGAGTAATAACAGGCATAAACAGTTTAAACATGAACATCCAAGCTCACTTTATTGTTCATTTCCTTATAGGATATGTGAATAAGGCATCTGAATAAATTATTACCTCCCATGCAAACAGAATTTAAGCCTGCAAGCAACTGATGTTTGTTCTGAAATTAAAACATCTAAGATATTTTTAACAAAAACATGACAAACTTGTACAGTCCAAATTTGAATGTTATTTTTAGACCAGCTGTTGCTCATTTAAAGCATAGGAAAAAAAAGATAGAAACACCAAATCAATCAACCAGTAATTTTTTGAAAAGTTTGTAAATGTATGCATACGTGTGTGTTTATTTAGTTATTTAATTATTATTTTTAAAACGCAAAATTTCTTGAGTAATTTAGTGTTGTGTGTTTTCTGTAGCCCCTCTAGCTCCAACGTGGACTCCCTCCTCAGGCTAAGAGGACGTCTGCTTTTGGATCACGAGGCACTGTCCTGTCTCCTTGTGCTGTTGTTTGTAGACGAGCCAAAGTTAAACACCAGCAGGCTACACCGTGTACTGCGGAACCTGTGCTACCACTCACAGACACGCGGCTGGGTGATCCGCAGTCTGCTGTCTATCCTCCAGCGCAGCAGTGAGAGCGAGCTCTGCGTTGAGACAGCCCGGCTAGACGAGGCTAGGGGCAAGCGTGCACTTGGCCAAGGTTCGTCCAGTGGAAGCAAGGGCTCCTCCTCTTCCTCTCAGGCCTCTATGGGCTCTTCATCTTCCTCTTCCTCCCTTGAACTGCTGAACAGAGTGGAGTCACGCAGCTCCAGTCAGCTCTCCTGGCTGTCAGTGTCCATGGATGCAGCACTGGGCTGCAGGACCAACATTTTCCAGATTCAGCGGGCATCTGGACGGAAACATGCAGACAGGCACTCAGCAGGAGGGACTGTGAGCTCAACAGGCCTGAGTGGAGGAGTATCAGGAACTGGAGGTGTTGGTTGCTCAGGAGGAGGATCTACGGTGCACATACACCCACAAGCTGCCCCTGTTGTCTGTCGGCACGTACTAGATACCCTCATTCAGCTGGCTAAGGTTAGATTGCAATAACAACTCTATTATTGGCCTGAAATCAGTTATCGTTCTGCATCACCGTTTGTTCGATTGTTGGTTTGTCATTTCCTGAAAAGCGCACACTACTGCTCTCCACACAGTAAGGTGTATGGTGTACTGTGTACTCTATGCAACACACAAACAGGTGGCACTTCTGTTGATGTGGCCTTTTAATTAACATTACTGAGGGAAAAGAAAGGATAATGGTCTGATTAGTCGATTAAACCAGTAATATTTTAATGCGTTTTTCAGTAATATTGTAGACAGTGTTTAGGGTTTGACGGGACAGTGACCCAGGGTGAGAAACGGTAGATCAGGACAGCAGCCATTATTATAATGTTTGTGCGTTTTTATTTTTGTCTGCCATGTGGTTGTAACTTGTAATACTGTTGTTGCTGTTTGGATTGGGGTTTGTTTTTTTTTTTTTGTTTTTTAACTCTGTTTCATTCTCTGCAGGTATTCCCAAGCCACTTCACACAGCAGCGTTGCAAAGACCCCCAATCCTCCTCCTCTGAGCTAGACTCTCGCCTGTGTGGCAGCTCTGCTTCTGCAACTGGAGCAGGCTGCAGGCCAGGCAGCAACAGCCAGGCCAATATCTCTGGCACTTCTAGCACCCCTTCCTCTACCCACAACTCTCTCAGCTCCTATTCAGGCACCCCACAGTCTCTGGGTATCTCCACTGACTTCTGGGACCTACTGGTCAAGCTGGACAACATGAATGTCAGTCGTAAAGGCAAGGCCTCAATGAAGACTGTGCCCCTGGGGGCATCTGGAGAGGCAGAGGGGGCTCAATTAAGCTTGGAGGCCTCACCACTAGGCCAGCTAATGAACATGCTGTCACACCCAGTGATCCGCCGTAGCTCCCTGCTTACTGAGAAACTTCTTCGTCTGCTCTCGCTCATCTCCATTGCCCTGCCTGATAACAAGGCTACAGAAGTGCCAGCTGGCCACCCTGTACCTCAGGCACCCACTGCTGTCCCTGCAGCTCCTACAGCCCAGGCTGGGGCGGGTACAGCAGGTATCCAGCCCACAGCTCCCGGGACGGTCCCAGCACAATCTCAGCCAGCCTCCACTGCTGCTACTGCTGCAGTCACCACAATGACTACTACAGCTACAGTCACCTCTGCTGGTAGGGATGCTGAAAGTTTTAAGCTTGAGGTTTCATGAATTACTTAGTACTGACAGTAAAATGGTGTCCGTGTCCATATTAAGTGGAATGAATAATTTAAGGTGTCCATGTTGTTTTTGTAGGCAAACAGAAGGCAGCAGTGAACAGCGCAGACAGTGATACCAAACTGGCCTCCACTGGACTAACAGAGAAACAGCTGCAACTCTCTGTAGAGGTGTGTAACATTTTGCTCACAGCACATACACAGCCGTCACATCTGGTTTACCAGATCCTCGTGACACCCTCACCCCTCTCTCTATCTCTCTCTTTCTCTCTGTCTCTACTAGGTGCTGACATCCCACTCATGTTCAGAGGAGGGTTTGGAGGATGCGGCCAACATCCTTCTGCAGTTGTCCAGAGGGGACAGCCAGACACGAGACACTGTGCTCAGATTGCTGCTCAGTGGAGCCCGCCATCTTGGCTGCACGCTTTGCAAACAAATTGGTCAGTGTGTCTCTGCTTTTTAATAGGCTTTTTGCTTGGAACCTATTTTCAAACTAAATTAGTCTGTTATTTTTTGCCCTTTTGTTTTTACATTGTCTCTCTTACCTGCTGTACTCTTGTGTTTGTATATGTGTAGGCACTTTACTGGCAGAGCTGCGCGAGTATAATCTGGAACAGCAGCGGAGAGCACGGGCTGATGCCCAGTCTCCGGAAGCTGCTCATGAAGACCCCTCCCTAACTGCTCGCCTCAAGGGCAAGATGACGAGCAGGTGAGCCCAGCTGAGAGCCTTTTTGGCTACCATTCATGTTACTTCCGAGAATTCTTTTTGTGGAGCAGTTTTAGGTGCTACTCCGTGCTCCAAGCACTATAATGGTCAATTCCACTGATGGCTTTTGTTTTTATTTAAACACTTTTTTTATTCTTATTAAAATAAGGTGTCTGTAGTGAAAAATGTGCATTGGTGCATCTACAAATTTGACTGTAGACTATTCTTTCTCAGGTTTGATGGCTCAGAAAGTGTGGTTATTGTGGCAGCTCAGAAGCGTACTCTGGGTGGCCGAGAGCTCCAGCTGCCATGCATGAGCTCACTCACTTCCAAGACTTCCACACAGAAGTTCTTCCTGCGAGTGCTGCAGGTCATCATACAGCTGAGGGAGGACACTCGCCGCGCCAACAAGAAGGCTAAACAGACAGGAAGACTGAGTGAGTGAAGTTTTAAGCATGAGTAGTATTAAGATTTTATTGACAATACTACTGCTATTGACATTAATACTTCTACAAAATCAGATTTGTACAAAATTTAACCAAATTAAGATCATCATTCATTCTGCTATTAAGTCAGATTGATATTTTAATTTCTTCTCCAACCATTTATGTCAAACATCATAAATACAGTTTTCTTATTTTAATTTAAACTAGTTCTTCAAACGTGAGTTTTAGAGAATTTACTCATTAAATGCACACACAAGTACTTTCTATAAAAAAAAACTTCGTTACTTGAAAAAAAAAATCTTGAGCCAATTTTACATTACCTCCAAAAGTAATCAGCCAAACTCTGATGTTTGCCTTCTTAATTTCATTTGGGGTAGGGTGGAAAATTGTGAAAAATCTGAATTTCTTAATCTGTCATAGTAGTTATCTGGACTTTGCTCCGCACAATTGATTGTGTGTTCTTTCTGCTCTTTTACTGTAGGCTCCACCAGTCTAGGCTCTGCAAGCAGTATTCAGGCTGCTGTTCGTCAATTGGAGGCTGAAGCAGATGCGATCATTCAGATGGTGAGAGAGGGGCAAAGGGCTCGACGGCTTCAGCAGGCTCCCCCGTCCTCTTCATCCTCCTCCTCTTCTGTTGCTGCTGCTGCCGCCGCTGCTGCCGCTGCCGCCGCCGCCGCCGGATCATCTGCAACAGCTGGCCATGCACCCAGCACTGCTGCAACCAGCAACCCCCCTGCCGGCCCAACCAGCTCTGCCACGGTTAGCATGGGCCGCACTGACAGCAGGCAGACTGCTACTCAAACAATTGACCAGTGGCCAAGCACACATACATATAGAAACTTGCTTTACTGCCTGCCATGTGGACAAATAGATGAGTATACAGATCTTTAGGAACTGGTACAGTTGTTTAGTTTTTTTGCACGTTAACAAGCTAACAAGTAGGACCATCCTCATTGTTTTGGTTTATGTGGATCAGTTTAACAATTCAAACACTTTAAGGACTCTCTTTTAGAGCTTTTGCATACCTTTAGTGGTAAATCTTAATGACTGTGTAAACAAGCCAGGCTAATGTTTCTTTCTTTAATGACGTGACAAAGTTGTCCATCTGCACATACTTATTCTCCCACACCACATGTATGCCAGACTTCTTGTGTAGCACGCTGTTCCTTTTTCACTGCATTGTACTGCACTACAAACTGATAGCTTGTTTGTGTACATGTCATGGCTCCTTGTAATGAATTTTGAATGTGGCTGTTCTGCTCAGTGCTTTGGCTCCTTCCCAGCCCCCCCCTCACGTTTGTCTGTAGTGCACGATGACCTCTCCTCATTGTACAATTTCTCATTGTTCCTCGTTTCACATTTGTAGCTGTTTGTTAGAAATCTTACCATGTTTCCTTTCACTCTCCCGGTTCAGTCCGAGGGACAGTCTGCGGCTGAGCCTCCAGCAGCACAGAGAGATGACTCTCCTATGGATGTGGACCAGCCTTCTCCACTGGAGCAGGACCAGGCTCATATTGGTGAGCTCCCACTGCACTGTTGTGCTAGGTGTATAACCAGAACATGAGCCAAAGTTCCCAGATAAACACCAAAAAAACAGTTCTGGGTTCTTTTGCCATACCAGTGTGTGTGTTTGGGAGTCTTAAGTTCAAAATATTGTCTCCTCATTTTTAGTGTCATGTGGTGTTCTTTTTCATTTACACTTATTTGGTTGGTTTTTCATTTCTTATTCCAGTACAACGTTAAGCCGACTGCCGTAGTTGAAGTGTGCTCTTTAGCGAAGCACATTTACTAAGCATTTCCAAAGGAAAATGAACGGGTCAGTTAGTAGGATTTTGGTTCCATAAAGAGAATGGAAAAAAACTGTATTTTCAGGGGAGGACAGCAGTAGTCAGCAGGAGCAAGAAGAGAGGCTGCCCGAGTTGCCGCTACTGAGCGAGCAACTTTTACTGGACGAATTGTGGGACATGCTTGGGGAGTGTCTCAAAGAGCTGGAGGAGTCACATGACCAGCATGCTGTTTTGGGTAATGTTACATTACACCAAGTATCCCACTAATTAAGTGGTGAACATAGAATTTATTTTACAGTGCTCTGTGTTTTTAATGTGAAGTTTTGCAGCCAGCGGTTGAGGCCTTCTTTCTGGTGCATGCCACTGAGCGAGAGAGTAAGCCCCCAGTGCGGGACACTCGAGAGAGTCAGTTGTCGCACATCAAGGATGAGCCGCCTCCACTATCTCCAGCACCCCTCACCCCCGCCACTCCCTCCTCCCTGGACCCCTTCTTCTCCCGAGAGCCCTCCTCTATGCACATTTCATCCAACCTTCCTCCAGACACACAGAAGTTTCTGCGGTTTGCTGGTGAGTTCCAGTATGCATGCCGCAGCACCCTCAAAAACTGTTTTTCAGTATTATTGGTTATTCCTTTGTTGATTTTACATTTAATGTCCTTTAATGTTAGAAAATTGAAGTGTATATGGCACAAATGCTTTTTTTTCCCCCCCTCCATTCTTCTGGAACAGAGACTCACAGAACAGTGCTTAACCAGATCCTGCGCCAGTCTACCACTCACCTAGCTGATGGCCCATTTGCTGTCCTTGTCGATTATATCCGCATTCTTGACTTTGATGTCAAACGCAAGTAATGTTTACCTGCCAAAAACGTTTTTTAACTTTATGTATTGCTGTTAATTTTTCCTTTACACTCATTCTTATTTTTAAGTCTGTTCTCTGTTGTTTTCTGCTTTCAAGTGTATGAGAGTGGACTGCAGTTCTTTCACTTTCAAGTATGCTGGCTTATGTGCTACCATACTGGAAAGTGGGCTGACCGATATGAGGGCTGACTGATATTTCTGTTTGCCAGGTATTTCCGTCAGGAGCTGGAGCGCCTGGACGAGGGTCTGAGGAAGGAGGATATGGCAGTTCATGTGAGAAGAGATCATGTGTTTGAAGATTCATACAGAGAACTGCATCGCAAGAGCCCAGAAGATATGAAGAACAGACTGTGAGTGACAAGTACACAAACATATGCGGTGCTCACTAATGCTCTAAACCTGTTTAATGTGCTGGAGTGTTTTATGCATTTATAAACAAAAATATGCAATCTTTAACATTAGAACATAGAAAATTATTGCCCTAATGCTCTCACATGAGAAAACTAAGATTATCCTAAGAATAATAAGGAGGATGCATTATATACACAACAGCTGAACACACCTTAATTACTTATTATTGAATTACTGATTGTAGGCCACACCTATTGCTAATTGCTTAAAATGTACACATAGCCATGCAATCTCTAGACTGCTGGAAGTAGAATGGGTTATACTGACAAACTTAAAACTGGTCATAAGATGCCAGTAAATTTGTGAACATCTGCCTTCCTAGATATGTCCAGTACAAATGTAAGAGCTTTTAATTGTGAAATGGAAGCATCTAAGAGAGTTAACAGCTTAGCATCAAAGTAAAAGACCCTGCAAACTCACAGATCGGAGCTGCTTAGTGCTGAAGCACATAGTGTGTAGACATTGCCTATCCTCTATTGCATCACCCACTAGACTTTCAAACTGTGCTTTGGGGGCTTCATTGAATGGGTTTTCATCCCAAAAGCTGCACAAAAATCTAAAATCACTGTACACAGTGCCAAACAGTGACTGGAGTAGAGGCAAGCTTGCCACCACTGGACTCTGGAGCAATGGGAACATGTTTCTGCAGTAATGAATCACACTTCACTAACTGGCAGCGAGATGGATGAATCTAGGTTTGGCAGATAACAGGAGAGCACTATTTATTGGAATGCCAAGTGCCAACAATAAGGTTTGTTGGAGCAGGTATAATGATAATGACTATTTTTCCAGGTTTTGGAGGGCCTTAATTTCAGTGAAGGGTAATGTTAATGCTTCAGCATACAAAGACATTTTAGACAATTGTGTGCTTTTGGTTTTGTGGTAACAGTTTCGAGAAGAACCTTTCGTGTTCCAGCATAACTGTGCCCCTGTGCACAAAGGGAGATCCATTAAGACATGGTTCAATTAGTGGCCCTGACCTCAACCTAATTGAGCATCTTTAAAAGTAATAATGTTGATGTTGACACATCCTACCTCTTTCGGAAAGCCTTCTCAGGAGTGAACGCAGTTACATCCACAAGGGACGGCTAAATCCGTATTAATGGTTTTGTAAAGGGATGTTCAGCAAGCTCATATCTATGTTATGGTCAGGTGTCCACATACTTCTGCCTGTGTAACACAAGCACAATTGTGTAGAACATAAAAGAACACCAGGTTTTGCTTTGTCTTTCACTCATTCACATGGACTTTCCCTGTACTCTTCAGGTACATAGTGTTTGAAGGAGAGGAGGGACAGGATGCTGGTGGCCTGTTAAGGGAGTGGTACATGATCATATCCAGAGAGATGTTTAACCCCATGTACGCGCTATTCCGCACGTCACCTGGAGACCGGGTCACCTACACAATCAACCCTTCCTCTCACTGCAATCCAAACCATCTTAGCTACTTCAAATTTGTGGGACGCGTGGTGGCCAAGGCTGTCTACGACAACAGATTGCTGGAATGCTACTTCACACGCAGCTTCTACAAACACATCTTGGGGAAGAGTGTTAGGTTAGGCTTTCCTAATACTTTTTTTTTTTTTTTTAAATATATCTTAAGACCATAGAAGATTTTCATAAGATTTTCAAGACTGAACTTTGTGTAACTGTAACTGTTGTAATGAAATTCTTTTGCCAATGACACTCAGGTACACAGATATGGAGAGCGAGGATTATCCTTTCTTCCAGGGATTGGTCTACTTGCTGGAAAATGATGTGTCCACGCTGGGCTATGAGCTGACATTCAGCACAGAGGTACTGCTTGCTTTTACTGGCACTTCTTTGGGAAGACCATGGTCTTGTGATTGAATGGTTTGTTAATATTAGTATCAAGACCGTAAACCACCATGTCTGTTACTTTTCAGGTCCAGGAATTTGGAGTGTGTGAAGTAAGGGACCTGAAGCCCAATGGAGCCAACATCCTTGTGACTGAAGAGAACAAGAAAGAGTATGTGCATCTGGTATGCCAGATGAAGATGACTGGTAAGCTTTGTTTTCAGCCTACAGGCATATGCGCAGATAAAATACAGTACATTTTGCAAACATTTATGTTTATGAATGGGGAATGTAGTGAAATGTAAACATGAAGTGTCTTGTTAGCTACTTATTTTCGAGTCTGATGTGTCTGTCCCATTGTGTTGTGCAGGTGCGATTCGTAAACAGTTGGCAGCCTTTCTGGAGGGCTTTTATGAGATCATCCCCAAGAGGCTCATCTCCATCTTCACTGAACAGGAGCTGGAGCTGCTTATCTCAGGCCTGCCCACTATTGACATTGATGACCTTAAGGCTAACACCGAGTACCACAAGTACCAATCCAGCTCTATCCAAGTATGTATACATAGATTTCTTTCATTCATTTATTTTTCTATAACTGCTTAATCCTTGCTAGGGTTGTGGGTAACTTATTGCAAGGTCAACGGGCACGAGGTAGGGACTCAGCCTGGGCGGGGCACCAGGCCACCCCAGGGCGCACACTACATAGGTTTCAAATGGATTAAAATAAACAAGCATACAGTAAAACATTTAGTTCATGAGTGACATATATTGACTCTTGGTTTGCATTATTGTATGATTTATTAGTGTACAACATTATCATTTAAATTAGATCCTCACATAAGCTAATATTTCACCTCTCTGCAGCAATTTACATCTTTACCACACTTCCATGTTATAAGCAGTAGTTTATCCTGATCTGTGTCCTTGCTCCTGCAGATCCAGTGGTTCTGGCGGGCACTACGCTCATTTGACCAAGCTGACCGCGCCAAGTTCTTGCAGTTTGTAACGGGCACGTCCAAAGTGCCTCTGCAGGGCTTTGCTGCACTAGAGGGCATGAACGGCATCCAGAAGTTTCAGATCCACCGTGATGACCGTTCCACTGATCGCTTGCCCTCTGCCCACACTTGGTAAGCCCACAGAAATGTATACAGTACAGAACCAGAACAAGTGGAAGATGGGAAGCGACTACTATATATGACTTTCCATGGCCTTTTAGTCACTTTGATCTAGGCCCTGATTTTTAGTATTAGACATAGCTTTAAAGAGGGCCATCTTAACTTGATACCAATATTGTCTTTATACTCAAAATAT
Source organism: Bryconaethiops microstoma (assembly GCA_037577275.1). NCBI lineage: Eukaryota > Metazoa > Chordata > Actinopteri > Characiformes > Alestidae > Bryconaethiops > Bryconaethiops microstoma. The sequence goes on along the minus strand of JBBJLS010000134.1, from coordinate 27,241,362 downwards.
TTGTGAACATATTCTCAGTGAAACATTGACTGCAATCAGACATTGCGTTTAGTGTTTGAAATACAATTGACAGTATTTAGATACATTTATGTAAACATAAGACTGGCTGTACCAATTTGTACAACTTAGTACTCTATCCCAGCAAGTCACAGCAATGCATTTTATTTCGAAACATTCATGTGTAGTTGTTAGTGGTTGAATGTGACTGCTCTCTCTTTTCTCTGCAGCTTTAACCAGCTGGATCTCCCAGCATACGAGAGCTATGAGAAGTTGAGACACATGCTGCTGCTGGCCATTCAGGAGTGCTCAGAAGGCTTCGGACTGGCCTAGAGACTTTCCTAAATCCATACACACACACACACACACTTGCACACAGTTAAACAATACACACTCACGCATACACACCAAACTGATTTAGACTTACATGATGTTAACTTATGACACACACATGCATATTCACACTATCGTAGACATGGCCAAGACCTACTTGTTTCTAACCCATAGAAAGACAGTTGGACAGCTGAGCAACAGACGTTAAGACAGACGTATTTACATTTGCCTACTACACACAAAGCCTCTCATTGACACACAGAACTGTATTTGGTAAACTTGTGTGTCCCCTATCCCAGTTAAAATGCAGACCCGAGAGACAATATGGAGGATTTGCGTGGACTAATATAAAAGACGTTTTCTCCATTTAGTTTGTTTTCTCTGTACAGAAGGTTTGGGAGTTTATGTTTAATCCCTTTTTGTTCTTCTCTGGCTGTTTAAAAAAAAAAAAAAAGAGAGAGAGAGAAGGTTGTTTGTGTGCTTGAACAGGATGGTTATAAAACCTTCGGGGGGAAAATACGTTGATTGTCCTCTGTTGCTAATGTGTGACCTCACTAGCATTGAAAATGGGGGACAGGGGAGGGGACGGGGGAAGTTGAGTGAGAATTTAGAGTTTTGATGAACTTGCAAACATGAAGAGACTTTTCAAAGGGTGACATTTTTAGGCAAATTTTGTGGTATTTTTGGGAAGGATCACACAAATTAGAGGAGGTCAAGGACTGAGCAGAGCCCCAGGCCTTCTGACATGTGGTTATCAGACTGCTGAACCAGCCCCTCAGCAGCTAATCAGAGAATAAATTGCTACATAAATAAATGCATAAAATGGAGTCCATTGTGTCTGCTAAAGTTGTTTTAAAAAAAAAAAAAATCTTGGAAGCGTGTGTATCAGCCATCTCTTATAAACTGCAAGTGGGCTTTACAGGTAAACATGAGGGGCCGTTGTGAAGTGGTGAAAACCTGTCTCCATGGCTGAGCCTTTACTTTTGTCAACAACTGGAATTGGTACAGTCACACTGAGTAGACTGTGTTCACACAGTCTTGGGGAAACTGGGTGTTCTTTCAGTGTGATGGCTGTGACTCATCACTGTCCTGTGGATTGCTGCTGCTCTGCTGATAAACCAAAAGAGACAATTGTGGGGTGAGGTTACCTCCACACACATGCTCTGAAGTATTAGTCATGGTTAATGCGCACCAGGACCCTCTGATGTGAAGTGTTGGTGTGTGTGAGAGCAGCAGACTAATTGATTTCTATATATATATTTTTTAATCTTTTTTTTTTTTTTTCTTTCTTCACCTTGCTATCTTGGCCCAGCCCTTGTGCTAACCTGTCTTCATCAAGTTTGTTTTGACTTGTGGTAAAGGAGGTCTCAGGCTGTCTGGGTGTGGCAGTGAAGTTCTGCTGGCCACTGCTGCTGTTGGAGGATGGTTATTCTACAGCTTGACCACATCAGCTCTCTTCTTATTAATTTGTCTCAACCCACCCACCCCTCTCTCTCCTCCACTGTCTAGGCTCCAGGCAGACAGCACACCTCCAAAAAGATATACTATGGACAACAGGTCTGCCTCATCAAATTTGAGCAGCCTGCCATAAAGAATTTTCTTCCAAGGGAAATATTAGAATTCATGGATTGGAAAGCTACGTTCATTTAACTGCAGTTCAACATCAACCCCTTTTGGTGCCTTAATTGTGTTTTCCACACTCCCTCTCTTTCCCTCTGTGTATGCCCCTGCTGTGGCTTTTTTTTTTTTTATTTATTTTTTTTGCTCCTCTCCCCTCTCAGGTTTAATCAAGGAACGGCTTGTGTATTTCCATGCATGCAGCAAAAGATAAAAGATTAAGTGTTTTTAATGCTTAAATCCAGAGCATTTCAGCTCCTGCTGAGGCTGAAATAGGAGAAAGATCAGTTCCAGTTAATGGCAGCTCCCGTTTGTGTGTTCTCAGTAGTGTATCTGCCACACATCAAGCTTCATTGTTCCTTTGCAGTTATTTCTTGCAGATTTGCATTTAAATTATATTAGGAAAATGACTTGCCCGCTACTCAACTCTTAATTTTAAATGTGCATTAAGTACTGTGTTGAATAATTAAATCTGGGGCAAGGTGAAACGATGCACAGTACATAAGAGCAGGTGAGTGATAGGCTGCACTAAGTAGTTTTCACCACTAGAGGGCGGTTGTATGTTGGACACGAAATGACTGAGTGAACAAGTGTTTCTCCTTTTTGAAATGTTTTTGCTGATCTCAGGTTAAATAATTTGCTGTGGCTCGCGTAAGTGCTTTTGATGTTGCATATGCACAGTTACCTTCCTCATCTAAATAATGCAGATTCATTTGGTTTCTGCAGGGAGCCGGCTCGATAATTATTGACTAGTTTATTATGAATAATGCATATGGAACAGAAGAAGGAATGTAAAGTTAGAAAACATGGTACTCACATTTCTGATGCTGCATGCTGTATGCCTGTGTGGGGAGTATATACTCAACTGCTCAAACATCACTTCTCATATGAAGAAATGTGTACATTGAAATACTTACAGTTAAAACACCAGGTGTTTTAAGATGTTTTTTTTCAGTATTTCGAGTGTTTTTGGTAACACTGAAGTTATTAAATGCTGATATACTGTATCTACCTATAGTAATTTGTTAATGCCATCTACCTCAAGATTTGATCACCACTTTACAGATATGAGGCATTCTGAATGTTGTAACATTACTCATGATCATTAGTCATGATCAGCTTTATGCAAAGAGCATTTTACATACAGGTACCAGCTGAGAGTTAACAGTAGGTCAGCAATAAAATTTAAAAAAAGCTTAGTGATCATCATCTATTATGATACTGTTTCGTTACAACAATAAAATGACAAAATTGAGTAAATGAAAGTTGAGTATGTATTAAAATCGACTGGGCCAATGGACACACAAGTGAATGTACAAAAATAAAGGTAGAATTTTAATTTAAAGTTAAGTTGGAGATATTTAATAAGTGTGGTGGTGTGTAAAAGGTGCAATCACGTTCTACAGTTTAGAGATGGAATAAAAAAGTGTCCCTTGTTTTCTGTAAGGCGGGGTTTGCAGTAGGCCACTATCTGCAGATCTAAAGTCATCACACTGCTATTTGGTGAGGTGCACACGTTGTAGACCATCTATAAAACTCAAAACAAGTAAAAGTACCAATTGTAGCCGGGGTGATATGCACACACAGAGTTGGGACATCCTTTATAAACTCATTTTGTACTCAACTGCATTGAGCAGCTATTGGTAACTTTACAGTGAGCAGGAGTGTAAAAGGCCAGGATTTACAGGGGAGTCCTGCTGTTTTTGTTGGTAGAGCTTGCGCTGCTGCTGGTGGAATATGAGCTATGGGTTTAGTTCATTAATAAAGAGCGGCTTCTGAGAAGGAGCCAGACCACTTTGGCATAATGCAGTATGCTGCACTGGGCATAAATCAAGAGCATTACTCCCTCTTCCTGCGAGAGAAAAGGGGTGGGGAGAATGGACTTGTATACCACCAAAGAGGAAGTTCATTAGTGTAATTGGCTTCATGCTTTTAATTGACTTTATGGAAATGTGTATTCCTTTCTATGATGGTGGTGATTAACCATTTCGTGTATGAGCAGCTGATCGAGTTCATTTCAGGGACATTAAATGAAGACATGAGTGGTTCTGTGGTGTGATGATGTGGACAATCACATTGTACTCTGTAAAGCCTTAACTTAAGCTGATTATGAATCTTTCATGAGGAGCCTAACATTCTTCAAGCTTCTCACTTACATAATCTATCTCCGGCTGTTTTTAGCAGCGCCGTTTTTAGAACAAAAATCCTTGAGAAGTTCTCACTAATTAGCTAAAATGAAACTCCAAGAAAAGTTAAAAATAAGGCACGGATGAGAAAAACACCAACCTGGGAGGGTTCAAAATTTGTCTGGTGTAATATCTCAACAATGGTGTGAGATAATGGAAAAGAATGAATCTGTCTGAAGATTATTAACAATTAATTTAATCTCTCCCCTGTCTCTGTTAATTAATATTGTCGGATCACATCACAAATCTCCTGCATTTGTTAACAGGGCCAGTGGGCTAAAAATATCCAGCCTTTAATTCCTTGGAAATTATTTAACACTTTTTTTTCCTTCTTGTTTTGAGAAGTAATGTTGTGTGGGTGCTATATACAGTTTTAAAGATGAACAAAACATCCGGGATCTGGGTGACTGATAAGGGCCAGATTGTGTCTTGTGGAGAGTTCCTCATCTGCAGTGGTTAGTACCCACTAAAAGTGATCCAAGGAACAATAACTGTTAAATTGGTGACAGAGTCATGGGTGCCAAGGCTCACTAATGTGTGTGGGGCATAAAATCTAGTTTTTCTGGTCTGATCCCACAGAATAGCTGTAGCACACATTGCTGAAAAATGTTGGCTATGATAAAAAGATGTCAAAACACACAATGTATCACACCTTTCTGTGTAGCCAGAGACTGACCAGATCCATGCTGACCCCTGTCCATGGCTGAGAGCACCTACGATGGGCACATGAGCATCAGAACTGGACCATGGAGTAATGAAAGAAGGTGGCTTGGTCTGATAAGTCAAGTATACTTTTACATCATGTGGATCGCCGTGTGTGAGGCACTTACCAGGGGCACCAGGATGTACTATGGGAGGAAAGCAAGTTTGTGGAGGCTGTGTGACACTCTGGGCAATGTTCTGCTTGTAATCCTGGACTTTTGAAACTCATGTGGATGTTATTTTGACACATACCGACTACCTAAACATCGTTATAGCCCAATAACGATTCTACTTTCAGCAGAATAATGCTCCCTGCAAGACTGCAAACACTGTATTCATGTTAGGGGAATGGCAACTTTGCCTCCATAATCTGTGGAATGAGCTAGACAAACTAGTCCAATCCATGGAGGCTCCAGCTTGCAAATTATAGGACTTAAAAGATGTGCTGCTAAAGTTCTAGTGCTAGATACCACAGCACACCTGCAGAAGTGTTGTGAAGTCCATGCCTCAAAAAGTGGACTGATGATTCAGTGATCATTCTGTATTTACCACTTGGTTACATATCTGGGGAGAGCTCATTCTAACCCCTTAAAATGAGAATTCTTTGTGGGTTCTTTAATAAAGACAATGGTTATAACGTTGTTCTCTTTTTTGACTGCCAACTATATTGTAACCACTGTTACTGAAATGCAACCGAAATATAACTGATGTTACAGTTAGTAGCAAAAGTTAGTTACCCTGGTCAAATTTCATAATTGTCTAGGTGGAAGAAGTACAACACATTTCTGCACATTTTAATGCATAGTAATTGCTGAATTTTTTCACTCTAAATTGTGCTCTACAATTTGCAGTGGAATGCCATATTTAAATTTGTTCACTGTGGAGGATGTGTACTTACTTTCAGTTTCTGAAGTGAGGAATCAACAAAACAACTTCTCAAATATATACTATAGATAAATGGCATGTGGAAATACTAAGAAGTGAAAAACTATAAATACCTCCTGGGTTACTGAGTAAATGTAACAGCCCTGGTTGTTTTATTGACGATGAGATCTTCCACCTCACATACACCCAAGCTCTAGACATCACTGGGGGCTGTATGACGACACATCCAGCAAATTATCTTGGCATGTGGCTGGACTCCACGGCCCAGCAGTGCCACTATAAATCGTCCCTACTGTCTACGCCATCCTCTGTCTCTTCGTTTCTTCTCTGTCTACGTCTCGTCTTGTCTCGTCTCTCTCACGCACTTCCCTCTCTTTCTGATTTTCTCTTTTCAGTTCTGGTTTCTTGTGCTGGTGCACAATAATCAGCAACCTCGAGAGAGTAACTCCAACGTCATGACTTGTCCTACTTTACATCCTGAAAACTCTGCACTGCTGGAGACTGAACAGAATGAATCTGCTGTTTCATGTGTCTGAGCTCGTGTCTCTGTCTGTTTCTCTTTGTGTGTGTGTGTGTGTGTCTGCTAAACCCAAAGTCTACAGAGAGCGTGCCACTCAATAGTGAGCTGCATTGGAGCTCTTTTCATTTGGCAGGTCTGCCTACAGTATCGACCAGCAGTGCAGTTAGCACAGGCCAAATCTCAGCTCTTGTCTTATTCCATGAGAGTTAACCTGAACAGAGTGGACGGCAGTGCACTATACGATGCCTTTGTTTTGTCTGTGGTATGGCTGGGTTATTTGTGGCTCTGCTCAGGCAGCTAATTGATTTAATCGAGTTCATTTAGCAGAAGTGAGGTCATTTGGTCAGTTTGGCCTAGTGGAAGTCAGTGTGTAATTGAAGGATAATGACAGCAGCTGAGCAGAAGCCCCAGGCCTCATTCCATCACTGATCAACATGTGATTACTTTAACTCATCAGTAAGGTTCTAATATTGTCACTGTCATCAAAACCAATTTTTTTTCTTCCTATTTTTAATTAACATTCAATGGTGTCAGCTGTCCTTTAAGAACTAACTACTAGAAATTATGTAATATTCTTTGGATTTAAAACTCACATATTTCCCAGGCAAGCATTAATCCTAGTTTTCCATATACTTAGCTTAAGCCACATTTGAAAAACTGGCTCCTATTACCTAAGATTTTTCTGCTTTTTTTAATGTTTGACATAGTATGTAGGTGCCACTGGTGGCAGTATGACAACTCATCCAGTAAATTATCTTGGTATGTCAATGGTCTTCACAGTCTGGCAGTGCCGCTATAATTCATCCCTACTGTCTACGCTGTCCTCTAGATGTTAATGTCTTTTTTTCTCTTTGTGTCCATACAATGTCGTCTTGTTCACACACTTTATTCTGACTCTTTTAGATTTTCTCTTTTAGATTATTGAGGAATTTTACAATTGATACATTTGCAAATTCAATAATTAAACAAAGAATCTGTCGGTCATTGTAAACCATATCAACCCACAATGGATTGTTGGACATTAAAGCCCAATTTGTTTTTAAACTTCAGTGAAAAAGAGAAAGCAGCATCTACATTGCACTGTTGTTATAAATTGTATATATAGAATGAACTCAAATTAAATATTTTCTGCCATAAAATATGTGTATACAATCATTTGATTAATCATCATAAACGATTGCCACATTATTTAGTTGCTGATGTAACTGAAAATAACATCCCAACAAGCATGTAAACTTTGCTGAAGCTTGAATGTATAAATATGTTGTTGTTGAAACACTTGTATCTCAAGAAAAGTAAAGGGTTCAGATCATCCACCTCAATAAATTGGTTTGTGTTTGCTATACAGAATCTTTCTTTTGACTAACCATTTTCCTTCTTACATGTTCTAAGGATCTTCTGGACAAAACTGACCTCTTCCCACTATAGTTCCCATTTCCTCCCTCCCCTTACACACATACACAGTTCACAGCAACATCCTCAACGACTTCCATTCAAAGCACTCTTAACCCTCTGAGGTCGGCAGAACCAAAAATGGATCCTTTTCTACTTTACAAAACAATCATCTAAAGCTCTGTGAGTTTTTGTCCTAGAAACATATAAGTAACATCACTAGAAACATCAAACCCTCTACTTTTCAAATATGTATGTTTTAAAATAAAATATATCGATGCCGCTTTGTAAATAGGATAAAAAGGAAGCCTGCGATTTTCTGCTGCTCGCCGCAGCGACGCCCCTCAGCCATACAGATGTAAAACAGCAATCTGAATATCTGAATATCTGAATAGCAGTGGCGTGACTGGCTAATTGTGCAGCAGGGGGCCGTGAGAACACGCCCCATTTCATCGCTGTAAACAAACGCACGCGCTGGTTCCACACACTGGAAAGCTCGCTTTGGAGAGTGAGTCAGACACGCAAAGTCTGATGTATCGGGTGAGACAGCTAGGATGAACAGAGGCACTTTGAGCTTTTCTTGAGTAAGTAGCCTAATATCTGTTTTACTAGCTGTTGTTGGTGCTTTTTCGGTTAGCTTATAAGGAGTCAATCACCTCAACCTCTTCAGCACTGCAACCATGTCACCCCAAGTCAATGGGGGAGAAAGAGAGAGCATAAACAAAAAGAAAACAACTACAACAACCCTCCTCCCAAATAAAACTCACACAAAAATAGACAAACAAAGGAAACAATTATCTTAAATAGGGCAATCTCCCCTCATTATCACAGACCCAGCCAATAGCTTGTTACCAGGAAGTGCAGTGGAAGGTCCTCATGTCTGGACCAATGCCTGTGCAAAATAGAAGTACATAAAAAGCTTGCAGAAATAAAAGACATGATACTCACTCCATAGTAAATGGATGTTCGTCCTGAGCACTCTACCCTCTATTTTCTATGCTGTTACTGGCCTTACCCCAAAGTTGGCCTGCTGAGACCACCAAAGGGGCTTCAGGAGCGGGTAGGAGCTCCACCCTGGCCACTCCACCAACTGTCCATGCTAACCTCCGTGGATCTTTAAGATCTGCGAGCCCTGCTGGCTCATTGCTATCCGTTGTCTAGTATGCCAGTAGAGACCAATCTTGCCCTGTGCCTGCCTTTAGAAGTTGTGCAGCAGAACCTGCACCAGAGCCAACAATCATTTATACAGCACCAATCTCCTGCCAGGTCCCTTTCTTGGCAGCTTCACAGGCATCCTACAGCCGTATTCATACCTCTGGAGTGCGCCTTCTGAAAAGAATTCCTGTGCTCACACACACTGTTCTCCTGTGGGTGATATAGGGGCATCTGTACTTTCTGACATCTGTAGGCATCACACAGTTATTTTACCACCTGGGCTGACTCCTGGTCAGTGAAGCAACGGGTAACTTCCCTCAGATCACTCAGGCTGCTGTAATCACCATATTCATCATTCACTACAAGCATATATGGAAACGGGTGCCCTGGGTGGCCCAACAAAGGACCACCCAGAGGTAGCTACTACTAAATAGTTTCAACTCATCCTTCCCCTGGTTCCTGACCCAGCAACTGCCAAAACCATTCTGCATGGTTTCTTATCCCCATTCAATGAAACCACCAGGAGTCAGCCCAGGCGCTTAGCCAAGCACTGCACAATCAGGCATGCCTCGAACCTTGAAGACATTTGGGGCAGGAGCATCCCCTGGACCATCTTCAACTTGTCCCAGTCCTCCAGTAAGCACCAACCAGCCCAAGATATGGCTCTCTTGGCCTCCACGCTGGATCTCACCACCAAAGACACCTATTCATGTACCTAGGCAAATATTGCCACTCCACACTGTCATACACAGTCCCAACTTGCACCACAGTCATTGACCCGAGCCACCTGAGTGAGCCCCAAGTCCTCGTAAGCTGACATCGGTGTACAGGCAAAATGACAGCATGTAGTCAGCATAGGCTAGTGCCAGGGAACCTAGCAATGCCTTTTGCAATCACACTTCTCTTTCCACTCCACTTTCTGATGCAAAGTGGCTCCAGTTTCCTGCAAGCCACTTTGCCTTCTTCGCAAACCCCAACAATAACCGAAGATAGTATTCCATAAACCCCAGATGTGACCCCTCTACCCTCAAGGTCATTGGGTCAGGCCACTTCTTTACTGCATCTGTCTTTTCAGGGTCCATGGTTATTCCATCTAGGTTGACTCCCTACAGGTAGCAGGCTGCCTCTGAATGATGCTCATATCAAGGTTCCTGTATGTGGCCATCAGGTGCTGGTCCTCCATGATCACCACACACCACTGGGAGATCTCCACCCAGCGACTGTGAAGTCCAGCACCACAGGAAAGAAAAAGCCACAAACATCAAAACACACTTAAATGTGTTAAAAGAAACCTCATCATGCTGGGACAAGACAGTAATTTTACAGGCAAAGGAGGTGATCTTCTTTACTTGCTTCTTACTTTGTTCTTTACCTATGTCACTTTTCATAACCATTTGCACTAATAATGTTTTTTTTATTGTATCTGCCATAGTTATTTGTTACTTTGTTAGAGTTATTTTGATATTACTTTTGCGCTATTACTACTGTTCTATTCTTTTTGAACTCATATTGTATATCTTTATTTCCTCTTGTTGCATTGAGCATGTTTAGGACAAAAGATATCCCTCGGGATAAATAAAGTTCTTTCCTATCCTATCTTATCATACATGCATGCTGAAGTTCCAAGGAATGTTTCAGCCTGGATTGCTTTTAAGTGAAGTGAAGAACAGAATCCGTTTACATATATTAGTATTAAAGTTACAGTAGCACAAACTTTCTAAAGTATAAAGGGAAGTACATAAAACAATATAGATGTCAAAAGTAGACTTCAGGCAAACAAGCACACAGTGTCATTGATGTGAAGCAGTGTGACGCATCAGAAGGTGAGCTTTGCATCTGAAAAGAAAAATGTAGAATAGGGTGTATATATTTTTTGTTCTCCTGTAAAGCTACCATTTCATTGATGCAAGGTTTTCATACCTCAGTGACCTTCTATTGGAATACATTTCCTCAGCAAAACTTCTATGTAAACCTTTTAGGCTCAGGCTTACTTTTATCATCTAGGAAACAATTGTCTGAAACTTTTATTGTGATCCATTTTCCATGCCACCCCCACCCCCCCAAAAAAAAACAGTTGAGGAAGGAATCAAACACAAGCCAATTTTGCCTGTTGAATAAGACATTTCTTTTTTCAGCACATGTTTAGATGGTTTCTGTGCATAGTCATTTTCATTGCTCCAGTTTCAAAACTGACAATGAATTTAATGGAAATTTCTTGCAAAAATCCCTTTCATCAATCATCAACATGTAATAATTTGTTTTTGGTAGATGTCCTTTGGCAACCCTTGCAAATCATGTATTCAAAGCAGCTCCAGTTTGCATAGGCCTTTATCACCACGCTTCACAGTGCCTGTGGTTGAACAGAACTCCAGATGGTGAGGATAGCTTAAAACCGGAACTGACGGGGGTTCTTTAACAGCAGGCTGGCCTATAGTTTGCCGTTAGAGAGTCATGGGTCATATGTGTTCTTCTGTTCGAGCAGCAGAAGGCAGACAGGCATGGCAGGACCCCCCGCAGGGTGCAGTTGGTCAGGTGTGGCTGGACGTAGAGATAATGCTGAGATAATACAAAACGCATACACAAACACGCATGCATACACAGTGACCTTTACAGTGGATCTATAGTGTCACTTGTACTCTGTGTCTAGGTCTAAAGGTGTGTATGAGATGGTTGTGAGGAAGGAAACATGAGTGAAACAGCAGAGGTAGATATTTAAAAGTCTTTCTGGTATTCATAATCACTTACAGATCTTACAGAGCTACTTTTTGTGTAAGGACTGCTGATTGACATCAAACAGTGTTTGTGAATGGATTCCCCTTGTGTGTGTGTGTGTGTGTGTGTGTGCATGGGTGCTCTTTGAGCTCTGTTCCCAAACAAGCTGATTTATTTCTTCTTTCTCTCTCTCTCTCTCTCTCTCTCTCTCTCTCTCTCTGTATCTCTCTGTCTCTCTCTCTCTCATTTTTGAAACATTTCCTGTTATTGTCACTCAGTGAATGAAAACAGAAATAAATGCATGTATAGGAACACAGTGTGAATTCTGTTCAAACACCAGCTGGAATGAGTCGTACTATTCAGACGTTCTGAACAGATTACTGCATAGTGAAGTAGCTACAAGATTTCCTTCATTCAAATGTAGGACCCAAATATGAAAACCAAGAAAGAGTTCAACAGTAATCAAAAAAACAAAAAACAAACTAAATCAAATGAAAAAAGAAAAAAAATCATTTGAATTTGACATGGTGACAGTCGTCAAAGTGACTATAGTGTTGATTTGTTGTTGGGGTGGGGGTTGTTGAAGGGACTATAGTGTTGATTTGTTAATGGGGTGGGGGTTGTTGAAGGGACTATAGTGTTGATTTGTTGATGGGGTGGGGGTTGTTGAAGGGACTGTAGTGTTGATTTGTTGATGTGGTGGGGGTTGTTGAAGGGACTATAGTGTTGATTTGTTGACGGGGTGGGGGTTGTTGAAGGGACTATAGTGTTGATTTGTTGATGGGGTGGGTGTTGCTGAAGGGACTATAGTGTTGATTTGTTGATGTTGTGGGTGTTTTCGGAGGTGCTTTACTGTCTATTTGTTGATGGACTAGGGTTCACCATTATTACAATTTTTTTTATTATGATTTATTCATAATTTATTACGATTCTTGAGATTTAGGGCTATTGGTAAAGAAGCCCTGACCCAACAGCACCCTGCCGGTCAAAGCCCAGGGCCCACGAAACCCACAGTATTGCTTTCAGGTCATTGGGTGGTGCAGTTTGGCATGTGTGAGAAGACTCAGTACAGAACATCCCATGATACAGGTACAGTTTGCCCAAGCAATCCGTGTGAAATTACAGAATGTTCTGAAGGGAAATAACCTAATTTTTTAACATTTATTATCTCTTCGTCACTGAACCTCAATGTTCAGTTTTGTGCTGAGCTTGTTTGCATGACAAGCTGTAGTCTCAGTACATTGAACCGATCCAAGCATGCTGGGAGAGCATATTGCGGTTTCGTGCTTCACCTGCTTGTACATCTGGCCCTCAAATTTTCAGGCCCTGAACGATGATGTTAAAGTGTCCATTCTCCAAAATCTCTCATTTCCAAAATGAAATGAAAGCCACAGAATGGCACACTTTGTCTATTTATTGAGATTTTCCCAAGCTAATATTATAAAAAGTTAATTTTTATAATTTCCTCCACTATTTGAAGCTAACTGAGGCACCACCACAAAAAAATAAAATAAAATAAGTAAATCTGTCAGAAATGTCTTATTTTTTTACTGTAAATGTCTACAAACATACGTATCAAATATTTTGGAAATCTTTGGCTTACCCACAAGATAGTTCAATAAAAAAACGATAGTTCTAAAAAAAGGAAAACTATGGACGACTATTTACAATCACAGTTAAGTCTGGTCTAGGAGGAATATTATTAGTTCACAGAATTTCTGTCTGTGCCACTTCAGAACAGTGTGACATGCTGCTTATACCCCCTCTCAACTCACACCTTCAGTCCACACTCACACACACACCTTACACCCCCCCCCTCACACACACACACGTGATCAGGCTTTTTCCAATTACTTTTATGATATATTTAACTTTGTTTTGATTTTAGATGACACCATTTTTCAAAATCATCACCATTTATAAAGTTCCTAGAACCATAAATGTCATATGTTTTAAGAGTTTGAGATCTCTGACTCACATTTATGATTGTGAAACAGCTTTCTGTGATGTATAAGACCATGATGCTGAGGGATAAAGCATCTCTCCCTAAACGGGTGTAAATAAGGGCTCAGAAGTGCTAAAACAGGAGAAAACGTACCGGAGTGGTCCGCCGAATTCCCCATCCACACGTCAAGATGAGAACTGACACAAATTAAAAGAGCCCTTTCAAAGGCCACGGTTTTAAGCACTTTTCAAACTTCTCTTCATCTTCATTTCCCACCAGTTCCTGCTGCTTGCACTGAATCCGAAATATCCCCAACTATTTGTTTATTCCTAGAATACACATGAAAGACGTACCCAAAAAATCGGAAAACACTGGTTCGTGATTGACAGGACACCTGCTTTGCAGATGTCTCCTTTCATGCCATGGCACCCTGAGTGATGTCAGTCCACCAATGAAATGCAGGAGTGAGAGCTTTATGTATCTCTGAAGGAGAAAAGGCATTGTTTGAAATGCAGTGGTATGGCGTCAGGAACGACACGTATCCTTTGGAGAGCGCCGCTGACAGCACAGCTCCATCGGCTTTGACAACCACGACAGGTTTTCATCTCCGGGATCGTCACTGTTTCAACTTTGCATAATCCTGCTCCCTGCTTGCCTTATGCAGGTGACAGCGAGGAGCTAAAGTTACTGAAATATCTCACCCTATATGTCTTTGCCACCCAGATCTCACAGTCATCGCCAGCATCAACCAGACTTCTGTTAATGTTTCCCCGTTTAACTGTTCACTCGCTGGGGTATCAGTTATTATTAAAATGACTGAAATATCGGCCCCACAGTGGCGCCGTCGCCTCACACCTCGGATCCGGGTCCTGGTGTGTGTGTGCATGTTCTCCTCGTGGTGGCGTGGGTTTCCTCCGGGGTCTCCGGGTTCCTCCCATAGTCCAAAATATGAGTGTCAGGTGAAGTGAGGAATTCTAAATTGACCGTAGGTGCGAGTGTGTGAGCGAATGATGTGTGCGTGTGCGTGTGTGTGTGTGTGTGTGTGTGAGTTGCCGTAGACCCTGGGATAGACTCTGGGTACCCACGACCCTAGTAAGGACCGGGCGGCGGGTACCCAGAACGGACACGAGGTAAAATTTAAAGTCAAATTACTTTATTCGTTTTAAGTAAATCATATTATTTTTGCTTGGTAACATTAAATGGCTTATATTTTTTCTTTTTTCCTTTACTTTATAACATATATGTATAAACTGTCATAATTCTTTTCTACAATTATATTTTACAACCTTTCTTCTCCTACAATTTAACAGCCTGTTTTTGTTACCTTACCGCCCCTTTAAGACTGAAGTATGTAATGAGTTCTGTTCTGACTGACCTCCTTAAAAAGCAGCTCTGGTGAGAATGGGCCGGGCTGAACAGATGTGGCTTACATCATGGACATATGAAAATGAGTTGCTCTTTATGACATCACAAAAACAGTGAATTCAAAACAGGTTGTTTTTGCAGGCCATAAGTGGACTGTATGGACTCGGGGGTGAAAAGTATTTTTAAAACTTTTAATAGCATTGGCATGATGCATTGAAATGTTATGATTAAATAAAAGGTCAAACAGTTTTTTCCAGGATATGGACCTCATTAATAGACATTTACTAAAATGGAATTCAACAAGGTTTAAATTTAAGGCACAAAATGCCTTAAACACATGACAATATAAGGCAAAGCTTTTAATCCTTCACTAGTCCTTCAGTAATGATGGGATGAGGATGTTCAGAAAGAACATCACCAACACTTCTGTAGTTCACAGTTGCTCCTCAGTTGGAAATGAGTGCATCTGCATGATGGGAACCTTTCAGAAGTTGGAAACCCAAATGAACAAAGCTGTGTTAGAATAGGTCTTTGGAGAACACTGCAAGCATGTTTGACCCCCAAATGGTGTAATCGCAGCGTACTGAACCTGGACCCAATTATGGAGGATCTCTACCTCGAACCCTGCTGCTCCATTTATCAAACATGAAAACAAAGGGAGGACTTTGGTCTCTGGTGGCGGTGGAGTTTGGAAGTTTGGGTGGATGAGAGGATACACGACCGACTGAACAAACCCCAACTGTTTGGGGACAGTAGTGACACGTTCCTACTAGAATCCAGTGACTACTGAATCGTCCCTAGCAGTAATTTTGAACAAGAAATTCAAGTAAAGCCACTGTTTTTTGTCAGTGCTTGTAACACAAAAGGTTATCAGTTCTGTTTCTCTACTGCGAGTCCCGCCTTCCTAGTGGTAGGATACTTGCCTCTGGACCAGGAGGTCGTGGGTTCGAATCCGACCTCCAGCACCACCACTGGGTTCCTGAGCAAGACCCTTAACCCCCAGTTGCTTCAGGGAGACTGTGAGACTGCCCCCTGTAGTTAGGGAATGGAAGTCGCTTTGGAAAAAAGCGTCTGATAAATGCTGTAAATGTAAATGTAAACAATGTAGTTTTCTGATTGGCTGTGCCGTTTCTGGCATGTGATTGGTTGATATCTGTCTTTAAGAAGCTCAGAGCTCAGTGCAGTATTTGTGTGGATGTAGGGGAGTAAGAGGACGAGTTAATTCTATCAGTTCTGTTCTGAAAATAATGGATCACATCATGTTTGGAGTTGATTCAGTACCAGAATAGTGTTACTCCGAAACCGATACTCAGAAAGTTCGTATTTATAATGTGGAAATCGTTAACAGTATTTTATGTTTAGATGGAAACACACATTTGTAGATCATTGAAAAGGTAACAGAATCTTAAAATGCGAACTTAACATTTCCAGTCAGGTCAGAAAGTAAAATAAAGAATTTCTTGACGGTATTTTGTTAGTGGTTCTCAGAATCAGAATCAGAATCAGAAATCTTTATTTATCCCGGAGGAAATTGTTTATGACAACAGTACCAGCCTGAGGAAAGTTGCTGCTTTTGTGTCCCCATCAATGTCAAAATCAAACCTACGCCCTCGGACAAAACACACACGAACTCAAGTCAAGTGAAGTAGAGCTTTATTGGCATTCCAGCCATATATATTAAGTACATAGTGAGACGAAATATCGTCCTCCTGGAGCATCAGAGCAACATCACAACACGAAAGCAGCACTCAGATCAACAACGAGGGAAAAGAGAGGAATTAATTATAATGTAACCTGTGTGTGTGTATATATATATATATATACAAATACCTGAAAAAAAACTATGGGGGGACACAACAGGGAGACTTTAACTATACAGTACTGTTTGCAGAATTATAATATAAATTTAATACACACATATATATATATATATATATATATATATACAGTATGTATGCGCTTCTACAGTTTTACAGTAATTAAATATATCTATAACTATAGCCACAATTTAAAAAATAGAATTCTAGCCACACTACAATAGAGCTGTAGAGTTATAATAAACTCTGAGATAATCACTGCAGTGTCAGGATCTAAAGCAACAGGATAAATCTGGCAGCTCACCTGATCCGGATCTCCAACATTAATCAGGGGCACAATCCTCCAGGGCAGCCGGGCCTGGTGTGAGAGAAAAAAAACAAGTAATACAAGAGAAATATGTAGTAAAAAGTCCACAAGATCACTCCTAACCCTGCAGGACTTTCCTCTAAACACACACAGAATGTAAATGCAGTTCATTCCATAATAACGTCTACATTTACAAACAAAAACTATAACTGTGTAATTACATAAGAGCTATTGATTGCTATTAAGTAATTACACAGTTATTACTCAAGAAATTACACATGTATAAGCAAAATGTGTCATTACCTGAGTCATAACTATGTAATTGCATGTTAACAAATTAACTAGTATTGCAAAATGACACTAACAACTCAAAAGGTTAAGACATAATGTGCTGTGTCCCATACAGAGGGTCCCGCATGATGTCAGAGACGTCCAGGAGTCTTGGGAAAGGGACTTTTGTCGAGGACGATTGAAAACATAATGGGAAGCGGTCAGTGTTTCCTGGCACCGTCAGAGGCTGATTCACTGAAGACAGTGAGTTACAGTAAGTGACCGTAGGTGCCGACCACATCAAAGCATTCAGCAAAGTCATCTGACACACACACACACACACACACACACACACACTCAGCCCTTCATTACTCTGTCATTCCGCAACACTTCCGCTGCTCTCCATAACTCATACTGATTATCTCTGATTCCTGTTTACTCCCTTGAGGAGGGCGTCCAGCATAAACGGAGAAATAAGAAGCGAGGGATGGGGGGAGGAGAAAAACGAGCTCCCAAAACACAAAGGTACCAATCCTGGCGAGGGAGGCAGGTGTAAACAAGCGGCCCGTCTGTCTGGGCGACAGCTGGACGACCCGTGCAGAACACAGTCAGGATTGTCTCCTGAATTCTTCACTGAAACCCAGAACCGAGGCCACTCAGACGCATCATGAAAAGCGATTCACGTCCGGCGTGTAATTCACGTCCGAGCGGAATGCCGCGTTCGCTCCCGCGCAACTCAGTCGAGTCGCATTTCAGTCAAACGGCTACAGGCGGCCTTTCTTTCCTGAACCATGTGACTGGATTTAATGCCTGAGGTCTGTAACACAGTCCTACACAAACTGAATGCTTTTTATTGAGACAGTTCAATTATATTGATTTAATTTAAAATAATCCAATTTAACTTCATTATAATTCATTATGAAGTCACAGTCATTATCGATTATCATTTTAAAAATCAATCAAAGAGTCTTTTTTTTACTGGTCAAACACAAGAGGACTGAACAATAACAATACATGCAGAACCTATATATACATATACATATACATATATACATATATGTCAAAAATGATGCATACATACATATATACAACATATGTATGTGTATAAAAATCTTTTCAAAACTCAAAATTTGTCACAAACTGATACATACCTTTAATTACAACAATTATGCCCTTAATAAGATTCGGCTGTTTCTTTCACTTTTGGCAATCTTTTTAAAATAGTTTCTTAAATTTCTTAATTTTTCACTTACCATTGTTTTTTTTTTATCTTAGTAGCTGCAATAATATATATTTTTAAAATAGAAATTTAGAATCAATGTAATTATTTTCTACCTTATTTATGTATTCGTATATCTTGACATTGACATGATCTTATGGTTGAAAATGTTTAATGTAAGTCTTTTGGGTCATTTTTTTTGGTTTTTCACATTGTATAAATCCACAATACAAATATGTATATGTACATATGTATAGTGTCCTTTTTATATCATATTGTTGTGTTGTATAGCTTTTATTGTATTTGTTATGCTTCTTTTACTTTTATCTTTTGTATTTTCTTATGCCGTAGCAATGGAACTTAGAAAGGTTTATCTTATCTTACCTTATTATATCATATCATATCATATCATATCATATATATATAAGATAAGATAAGAAAGAACTTTATTCATCCCGAGGGAAATTCTTTTGTCATGAACATGCTCAATGCAGCAAAGG
>JBBJLS010000134.1:27190518-27208825 GCA_037577275.1 Bryconaethiops microstoma | reverse complement strand
TATATATATGTGTGTGTGTGTGTGTGTGTGTGTGTATATATATATAGTATTAACAAGAGTATCAAACTTGATGTAAAGGTTTCAGTGTAAAAAAAATCAGTAAACATTACTCAGTGTGAAAAGGCCTCATGATGATTAGAGATTCATTTATAATTAAGTAAATAAATTACTGCTTCTGGGGTGTAATTAAAAAATATGTGAGAACAAACTTCTGTATATTATTGAAAAAGGTAAAAGGAAGGATTGTGCTTTAATACTCTGCTGTACAGATGATGCTGAATGTGAGGGTACATATTAGCTCAGGAAAGACTGGAATCACATTCTCAAGATGTGCTTGATTAGATTACATCAGAAGCACTCTGAAGGAGGAGCTCCTTCTGCAACTTTAACTAAGTTAAAGCAGTTGGTGGAGGAGCAGTCATGTGACCCACTTAATCAAGGTTTTTATGATCAAAACTCCTGCAGGAAACGAATATCTGATAACACAAACCACATCTTCCTATGTTTTGTAAGCTGGGTTAATTTTTTTTCTTGTCCTCTTTCTTTTTCATGTAACTGGAACCGAATTATTTAATTACACTGAAATAAAGCAATAGGTTCTTTCCACTCTGTAAGAAACATGAGCATCTACTCATTAGTAGAGCTGTCCTGCTTAGTGTTAATTGGTGATTCTCATCGCAGTTGTTTAATTTGTTCTTTCACATTCAGTCATCAGCAGCACGTGCACATTACTTTCTCACAGATGAGGCCCCGGCCTCTGGGCCACTAATGCAAATTCTGTGGCATACTAAAGCAGGTCTGACCTTGTCGTGCCAATATTTTCCCATTTCCATATGGGAGGAGATCATTGGCATGGCGTAAGTGCATCCCAGATAGTGCCTGCAAATATTTTCTGAGCACAAGGCCAGCGTTTAGACAGTACTTTTCCAACTGATGGACCAACAAAGCTAATCTGAATAATGTCTGTTGCAGCTGATGGACCAACAAAAGCCATCATGAATAATCCAAACTGCTGACGACTGATTGCTTTAATATGGATGGACTAATGGACTTAAGTAACAGCTTGGCTTGGTAATTTCCGTAAAAGTAAAGATTCCCGAACAGTTCATCACTCGGCTGAACAGGAAGGACCTTTATACTGCTTTCAACAACAAGGGTAAAGTTCCACATAGGTAAAGGTTCCTAAATGGTTCTTGACTTGGATGAGCTGTTCAGAGACGAGGCACATGTTCTTAAAGGTACAGGTTCCTGTATGGCTTCGAGAAACAGGTCTAGCAAAAACTTTTTATTAACAACACTGAGAAAAACTAGACGCTCTTATATGTAAATGTTCCTCAGTGGTTTCTAACTTTAATGCATTGTGTTGTGGTAAAAACCCTTTCAATGGTACACAACCGTTGCCTTAGGTAGAGATTTTAATACTTTATGATTGTTTACTTACACATCTCATTCACAAAAATGCTTTTAAGAGCCATCGATTGAAAGGGGTTCTTCTGCTGAGCATAGTTCTTACATGGAAACTAAGTCGTAAAAACAATGACGTGCAGTGCAGTTCACCCAATCAGAACAGAGATTGTTTACATATATCAGTAAAAAAAGGCACAGTATGAAAAAACTGCCTGTTTAATGGTGAAGTATTTATGTGCAGTATTACTGTGTTTTATACAATGTCTGCTGCTACTAGGCATATGTACAAATACACTGTGTACAAATACACACACACACACACACACACACACGTATATACATATATATATATATATAAAATAGATTTACATTTAAGTAATATTTTGTGTATGTCTATATTGGTTTATATTGGTTCTATTGGTTATGCTGCTTCTACTTTATTACTTAGTACTGTCCTCTTTACTGCTGTAACAATGCAAATGGACTAATAAAGGGTTATCTTATCTTTGAGATAAGAGATAAGAGGTGAGTAAAAATCACTTGTAACTGTTTTTGGTACATAAACCACACAAAAATAAGAAGTAGCCCTTCACTGTGTTTGTTTGTGTTTCAAAGATTATGCGTAAGTTGCCTACTTGCTAATAGTGCAGCATGTTGCATGGCAATATAGCTGTGAGGTGGGATTGATGAGGGTGTGTGTGTGTGTGTGTGTGTTCTTGTCCCTGAGGAACTGCTGACCTGGGCCAGCATGTCACACAACCCTGTGACAGCTGTGCTCTCCTTAGCACAGCCCACTTATTACCCGACCCAGGGGACCACTCATGTCTTCTCACACGCATGCACATGCACAAAGCCTCATCTTCACACTGACTGGCGTCCGTGCATGTAGATTGCTAATAATGATCTGCTCATGTATTGTGTAGTTAAAGCTTGATTAAGGCACAAATTATGTTTTCTGTTTTGTGGCAGGTTCAGGTTCTTTCCAGCCTATTCTTTTGTTCTGTCCCATAATTACACAGAACACTGTTTTACACAGTGTTCTGTGGTCAGGTGTTCAGACCACAGTATATTTTGTTGTGCTGTGTTATAGAAAGGGTATGCAATACAGTCTTAAAAATGAAAAATTTCTAGGTTTCTTGCCTGCAGTTCTAGGAAAAGTCTTTAAATGGTGTATAATCTGTGGATCATGCATGCCAAACTCCAGCTGGGGCTGGATGGCCAGTGTGAAGCACAGTTTGGTCATTTCACTGTTCAGACACACCTGGTCCAACTCACCTGAAATTGCCAGGTTCAGTGAGAGTGTTTGAGCAGGAAAATCACCCAACTGTGCTGGCCCTCCAGGACTACCGATGTAGATTCTGTAGAGAATTTAATTTACAGAAATGGTGCTTAAAATCATTAATTAAAGAACCTTTTTGGCATCTTACTTTGTAAAGAAATAGTTTGATGAAAAATCAAATATACACAACTTTGTACATACCACAGCTATAATCGTCCAGGCAGATTTTCTGTCCGGATTTTGTTTCTTTTCTTTAGTTCCGGAGCTACAAAGCAAAAGTTGCCAACACCTATTACCCCAGTCCACTCACACTGAGGGAGTATTTCAGTCCGGACTGCTTTTCCAATGAGACACAATCCAGAGCAGAGGTCAGAACAGAGGTCTGAACAGAGGTCATTTACATATATGTCTTAAAAGCACAGTGCGAAAAGCAGCATGATTTATTATAAACAGGGTAGAAAATGGTCATGTAAAAATCAATTATGACTGTTTTTGTTATGTAAAACCACACAAATGTTAGTAGTAGCCCTCAGGGGGAAAATAAAATACTCAAATGTGGTATCTAGACCCTTTAAAGGAGCAGTTTAGGATAAAGTATGACCTACTGTGAACTATAAAAAAAGAAAGAAACGTGTAGCCAAACATTACACTTTTCTTTCTACACTGCAAGATCTGACATCACAAACCACCTCAGGTGTCGGAGTGCTGATCTAGAAACAGTTTGTGTGATAATGACTAATGGATACAGACGAAACTGATCTAATATCAGTTCTCCTTGTGACTCGTGACATCTGGGGTACATGGAAATTTGATTTTTTGACAAATTATTACATTTAATTATTAAATTGTTTTCATATTTGTTATTTCCAAGCCTCTTTTGCTATACTGACGATGCCTATAGAATGCTCAGAGAAACTTATTGTGACATTAACATTACATTGTCATATCACCCAGTCCTGGGCCATAGTGCAGCTCTGTCTGATGTTCCCTTTGAGTTTCCCACTCTGCAATCACACTATAATTTTGCTGTGCTCGTCATATTTGCTTTAGCACTACATTATAGTGCTGTGCTGAATGTCAGAATGTGCACTTATTTAAAGTGCACTTTACTCAGTGTGTTCTTTGCTCTCACTGTTCTCGCTCTTCATGCTGTTGATTAAGCAGCACCTCTCAATTGATTCTGCTATTTACCTCTTATTGCTTAGTCCTTTTGGTTTTTTTGCATTTTGTCTGATGGCTCCTAGCCAAGAGCCCAGTGGTAATTGGGTCTTTCTGAGTTTCATTTGAAATTTCCTGGAAATATAAAGTGGTTTAATGTTTTTCTAAATGTCCTAAAAGGTCTAAAAATTCTTGAAGCTCCTCCAAAAACCCACTCAGACACAAATCAGCTGCTGAAGTGCAAGACTACATATAAATGATCAAATAATCTTTAAAAAACTATGCATCTTTCTATTCTTGTAGGCCTTCAGCTATGACCATAAGGACCATAAGGCTTAAAGCAAGCTTTGGGGCCAGTGCCTGAAAGAGCTGCTGTGAGCTGTTCTCCAAGAGAAGGTGCTAATAGATCTATGCCGCCAACACCTGCTCCAGAATGATGCTGTGCGTTGCTCTGCATATTTGTGACCCTTTGGGAGAAATCTGCTCTCAATATTTTGAAAACACTATAAAAAAACTAATATAATGATTGAAAATGGCATGAACATTCTAAAACCATCTAATAGAAATTAAATTAATTTCAGCAAGACCATTCGTCCCTGATTGACAGCATGTAAGTGGGGTGATTAATGATCACAGATGCTCACAGTCAGCGCACTGAGCGAAACAGATGAGAAACAGTCCCTGAAACCTTAAGGCCTGTAGCTTTAAGGAATAAATAAAAAAGAGCTGCTGTAATGAGAACAGATTCTGCTGTCCAGTGGTGACACACTAGGCTATACTATGCGTAACAATACACTCATGGCCACAGAAGTGGCTTCACACTTCAACATTCTCGGGAATCTTTGGATGAAATGTGAATGAAGAAAAATGACCAGAATCATGTTGGTACACATCACACCACAGGGGCGCAAAAAATATAGAAGTTCTCTACATAGTAGTATTTAATTTTGTTAGGTTGTTAAATCTACTTTGGTCATGTATAAAAAAGTGGTACTTGTTTAAAAATGGCAGATGGTAATCATAATTATGATTTAATTTACATGTTAGCCATTCACAATTCACAGCCATCAATAACATTGTAGAACAGCAGTATGCTGCATGAGGAGGTCAGCAACAGCTGCTTAAAAAGTTGGACAAAGTTCAGGTCAAGAATAGCAAGCATTAGCTATTCAGAGTTAATTTATTAGCTCCTCAAATTTCTTTTACGAAGGCCAAATATAACTAATATTGTACTCTTTATTTTTGAGAATTTCTATGATTGATTTTGGAAAGTAAGATTTTTGTACAGATTTGGAGTTGACACTAAAATTTCTGGAGTTGAACAGCCCTATTTTCTAGCTGTTGATGGTAGCTATAGACAAACACAGCACTAGCCCAGTTAAACAAACATAACTTACTACAGCTCATGTTTATTTCAGAGAAGATTTAAAGAAAACTCTTTAACAGGAATATATATGATGCATAGGAAAATGAAAAATAAATACTGTATTTGAAATAAAGGAAATACCACTGTAGAGCCTAAGACATCACTGCAAAAAACCAAAAACAACAACAACAAAAAAGTGGTGCGTCAGGCACATGGGTTTTTTTAGCTGGTGAAACAGTATTTTTTTGCTCGTTTGAGTAGCCAATGATGGCAAAACACTGAGACATCATAACATGTGCAGCCCACTGCGGACACTCACAGTTCAAAATAACTTTACAAAATATATTACGTAGCAAAATTCTCAGAAAGGCCATTACTGCTTCTTCAGCGAAGAGACCAGCCGTCAGGTCACTCCTCTGAGTGCCATCACCCTTCTGACAGCCCTGCGGGAGCAGAACCCCCGCATGGAGGCCTCACACAGGTGGAAATAATGACGGGGGAAAAGGCAAGTGAAGGTCGTAGTGACAGACAGCAAGATGGGGGGCTGTGAATGTAATGTGGTGGTGAGCAGTTTGAATCTTTTTACTGATTTGGATTTTTGAATCTCGTTCATAAAAATGAACAAATCTCTTTCAAATCATTCATTCATTTAGTTCACTGGGACTAGCTGTAGACTTGACATGATGCTTAGTGATCGTTAAATATAAATGGACCCCCGGGTCGTCACAATTATCCCCCTACCCCTGTGTGAAAAATGTTCCCAGGGATATAGCTGAAGCTGTCATCTGAGTGAAGAAAGGAAGAGCTTGGGTCTCTAATGTCACAGAAAACTTTAAATCATGTTCCACAGACCCAAGACTCAAGATCAGAGAGACTTTGCTTTCAACAAAGTTTATTATATCTGCCAGGCAAATGGAGCAATCCGAACCCACTACACCAAGTCAGTGCTCTCAGAAGGGAGCGCTGCTCAAGACAAGTTACATGGGCTTTTATTGTCACTCCAGCGTGATGTCAGGATGCCACTTCGGCTTTGATTTCTGATCTAGGATCAGTGAATTGCTTTTGCACATGTGCCTGCCGCGTGTTCAGAAGATGCTGACATGAACATCACGTACTGCACCGAGCTAGTAACAAGTATAGCAACAAGTTGTAATATACTTCCTCGAATTCGCTTGGCATCTGCTTTCTTGTCCGTCTGGGTTTTCGCACACTTTCTAGAAAATTATAGTATAAAAACACTACAAACAGGTTAACTAATACATTTTCCCCCACACTCCGCGCTTTTGATTAACATCAAACCTGTAAATCAAGCCAACAGAAAATGTTAGGGTATATTAGCCAAACCACAAAGATACAAGGATATATGTGGAAACATGTTTTTAATTAAAATGTAAATGGATATGTGGGTAAATACGTATTCAGAGAACACATTCAATAAAGGAAGCTTATAAATGAACTGTCACGCATCGGCCTTGTCCAGACAGAAAGGATGAGAAGGAGGCACAGGTGCAGACTGCCATGAAGAAAGGAATTTATTTACACCAAGAAACGAACAGAACAAAACAGAAAACAGGCACAGTGGCCAAACATGACAACTATACACAAGTGGGTTGAGACGAAGGACACAAACCAGAAATAAGATGAGGGTATGCTCCCATGACACGAATTAAGGATAGACCAACTTAAATACCATGAGAGACAGCACAAGGACCAATAAACAGACAGACACATCAGGATCAAAACGCAGTCAGCCGTGAGCAGGAGGAGTCCAGTTCATAGTCCTACAGCGACCTTTAGCGGTCGCAGACAGGAATTGTGACAGTACCTCCCCCAAAAAATGCCACTCCGGGGCGCTGAACCGGACCTCCCAGTCCACACAACAGCAGTGGAGGGGAGGACAAGGGTAAAATGAAGTCCACCCCCCAGGGCGGCAGAGGAGGTGGAGAAGGAAGGGACCAGAGTAGGCCAGAGTAGGAGTCACTGTTTCGGGAGTTGAGGCATCTGGAGCTGGGACCGCGGTGAGAACCATTGCATTTGGAATAGGGACCGCAGCATGAACCACGACATCAGGAGCAGGGACCGCGGTGTGAGCCACGGCATCTGGGGCAGGGACTGCGGCGTGAACCACGGCATCTGGAGCCATGACTGCAGCGTGAACCACGCCGTCTGGAGCAGTGACCATTGCGTGAACCACGGCATCTGGAACTGGGACCGCAGCGTGAACCACAGCATCTGGAGCAGTGACCGTGGTGTGAACCACGGCATCTGGAACTGGGACCGCGGCGTGAACCACGACATCTAGAGCAGTGACAGCAGCGTGAACCACGGTGTCTGGAGCAGTGACCGTGGCGTGATCCATGGCATCTGGAGCAGGGACCGCGGCATGAACCACGGCGTCTGGAGCAGGGACCATGGCGTGAACCACGGCATCTGGAGCATGGACCACGGCGTGAACCACAGCGTCAGGAGATGAAACAGCCGGTGCGGAGACCGGTGCAGGGTCAGTAGCTGAGGCGGCCAGTGCGAAGACCGGAGTAGGGTCAGGAACTGAGGCGGCCGGTGGGGAGACTGGCGCTGGAGTTGAGGAGACCGGTTCGGAGACCGGCGCTGGAGCTTGGTCTGGAACCAGGGCCTCCGGGGCAGGTGTCACAGCTGGAGTCATGACCGCAGGACCAAGAGCCTCGGGAGTGTGGCAGGCTGGAACCTCTGGAATACTGTGGGCCTCAGGGACAGGAACAGGTGCCATGGCTACTAATTTTGCTGACTGAGCAGAGAAGTGTGGAGGCAGCTGACCACTGCAAACCACAGAGCTGTGGGTAGTGACTGCAAACCCAACTCTGTTATTTTCTGCTGCATCTCTAGACGCAGAGCCATCTACAAAGAAAAGAAAGTCAGGATTAGTTAAAGGTTCGTCCTTAAGATCAATCCTTGGAGAACAGGCCTGTTCCAAAACCGCCACCCAATCATGCGGTTCGCCATCGTCCTCTGTAGGAATAAGAGTAGGCAGTTAGAACATCGTTTAACAGTAATATTGGGCAAGCATAACAGAGCACCGTTATAGCGCAACCAGCGCGCGGAAGACAAATGGCTGGTGGTGTGGTCCTGTAAAAGCAGAGAAACCGCATTAGGGACCAAAAGTGTAAATTCCTCATAACCTACGAGTTCACAGGATGCGACCACAGCCTTTTCTGCGGCAGCCACATTACGCAAACAAACAGGAAGCCCAGCTGCTACTGGGTCCAGTTTAGATGAGAAATATGCAACCAGGTGCAACCGATCCCCATGTTTTTGCAAAAGAACCGAGGTCATGTGTCCCTTCTTTTCACGATTTGTACAAAAGGTTTGTTTGGGTCCGGTAAACCCAGAGTTGGTGCCTTGTACAGAGTCAGCTTTAGAGTTTCAAATGACACATGAGCCTCCTCCATGCACAGCAACTCACCGTGAGTGGACATGTGCCGTGCATAGCCCTCAGAGTGCCCTCCACTTCAGAATAATTATATATGAACATCCTATAGTAGGAACACATGCCAAGGAAAGAAGCCAACTGCTTTTGTGTTTTTGGTTTTGGAATGTGCAAGATCACCTCGATGCACTTTTTCGAAAGTGATTTCCCTGTGCTGTTAATCACATGGCCCAAAAACACCACTAGTTGGTACACGAATTGTAATTTGGAAAGCAATGCTTTGTGACCATTTTCTACCAAGTGATGCAGTAATTTTAGCATATCAGACCTTCAACTCTCCTGTGTCAGAGCCGCGATTAAAAGACATCATTGACATACTGCAATAATGCGCTGCCGGGTGAAAGTTGCTCAGAGTCCCTGAGTGCAGAATTATAAATTGTGGGACTTTCACAATAACCCTGACAGACTCAGGTGAAAGTATAAGGTTTTCTATCAAAATTGAACGCAAACCAGTACTGGCTATTTTTGTGAACCGGCACACTGAAAAATGTGTTTGCAAGATCTACCACTGAAAACCATGCACTAGCAGAGGGAATTTGTGATAGAATGGTGTAAGGATTTGGTACTGTTGGTGCATGAGGTTGAACAGCTGAATTCACAGCTTGTAAGTCTTGGACAAATCTCCATTCCGTGGGCTGTCCTTTGTCCCGTATTTTCGTTACTGGGAACAAGGGAGTTCTCGCCAGGGCAAGGACAGAGAAAAGACCTCATCAGGACAGAATAAGTTGCCCCCGAGTCAACTAGGAACTGCAACTCATGGCCTGAAACTCAGACAAATAGATTAGGCAAGATTTTAAAGAGGTCACTTGTGTGCATGGAATAGCTAATGTCAAAGAGAGGAAAAGAAGTACATCACCTGTTTTCAGCCGCTCCCTCCAAAGAACGCCCTTCTCCCGCCGCCACCTGTCAGTCCGCCTGTTAGAAGGCCGCCTGTTGAAAGCCTTGATCCTGAAGTTCGTTCGCGAAGAATGTGCAATTTCCACCTCCACACCCGCTATAACCACCATAACTGCCTCTTCCCATTGTTTGAAATTGTCCTGGGCAGTCGTTTTTCCAATGATCTGGGCTGCCACACATATGACACCCATCAGAGTTGGCCTTCGCCTTCTCAGACCCTTGCAAGTTCCCAAGACCGGACCCTCTTCCTCCACCTCGTGCTCCCTGGCCCCTTCGTCCACCTTGTTGCTGACCCCTGCCCCTCTCACCATGATTAGTTAGCATTTTCTTCAAGGTCGACACAAGATTGTCCATATTATTCTTGGACTTTTCCTCCTTTTCATTTTTCTTCTTGTGCTGTGTGGTAAAATGTGGTATAATCTGCTTTAGAATTCGGGCACGGTTTCACTGGGAAAAATCAAGATTGTTTGCAATCTTGATTTTTCCCAGTGTTTACCACAGCTGGGAATTCTTTGAGCAGTATAGCTTGCAATGTGTTCAATGTGTCTCTATATGGTGCGTTACTTTCATGCTCCTATTCAATGTGCTTGATTCGGATGTCCATATGGGATGTTGTTAAGGTCCCTGCCACTTTCATCCAATCCCTTGGACCCAGGTGCATGACCAAGAGACAGCAAAGTTCCGAATCGGTGAGGCGATATTCCTGGCAGAAGTTGGCCAGGTGATCTCCAAAAGTCTTTCCCCCCACATCCGTGACCTTTGGTAGAAATTTCTGTCTGTACACCAGCATGGGTGCATCTGGGATGGAAACTTCGATCATAGGTAGGGCTGTGTTTAATTCTGATTCTTCTCTCAGCTTTGAAACCATGCTTCAGGTTTTTGCTGCCAGGGAAAGTCGGAGGCCTATGCTTTTTCCCCTGTACCTGGGGAGTGGAGTGGTTTGGGGCCCGGTTCTCCTCTAGGCAATAATCGTCGAAATCCGCGTTCTCCCTTTCTGCCTCGGATTTGGCTGCGGGGGTAATGGGCAGTGTTTCATTTTCACGATCCTCGACGTTCGGCCCATGGTTGGTTCTGTACTGCGGTGGTTGGTCTCTTTCGCCATGCCGGAGTCTATTTTCCAATTCATGAATGGACCTCTCCAGCCTTTTTGTTGTCTCCATAGACAGTTTAGCAATTTACTCATTAAGGATCGTGATCTCCTCCTCAAGTTTGTCTTCCCTTCGTCATTTTTCTTGCTTTAACAGGAATCTCTTGAGATATGTTTTCTCCTTGCAGGCAGAAACATGGGCCAGGATCGGATTCTGGCCGTGTAGTTTCCTAGGGCCACGTCCGCCTCGGTTTTACAACTCGCGGAGGCCGTGTGACTGCTGGTTCTGGGCTCAGACGATCGTCTTTCTTAGATGAACTTGGTCCGGCCTGTTATTCGTTGCTGTGCAGGTGCACTTCTGAAATCGTTTTCAGTGGTGGTGTGCATCGTCAGGGTGGGGCGGAATTCAGGTCGGTCCCCCGAAGTAGAAGCATGGCCGGGCTCGGGATAGCAGGGGGAAAAGAATGGGGTTAGAATGTATTTGAAGAGTATTGTGATGTGATGGTGGTGCAGTGGGTAATGGGTCATGTGTTTGAATCTGAATTTCATGTAGTTTGTCATGATCTATCATCAGTCTGGTCATTTTCATACATTTTCATGCCTGTGAGCTTCTTCAATCCATGCCTTAAAAACCTAATTTTCCTCAGACTCCTATTCCAATGATTTTACAGTAACTGTCTTTCCCTTCCTTCTCATTTCCTGTTTCTCATCTATTCTTTCTTTTACTTCTAACAGTTTCACTCTGAACGTACCCCCACTTGGAAATTCGAACTTTTTGATCTAGTTAGAACTCTTGCATTTATTGCTTTTTCCCCCATATTCATCCCAAATGTGTTTAAATTTTGTACCATTGAGAGTCATCGTTTTCTCAGACTTTGAAGAATTTGATCCCATTTTTCTTTAGGTCACTCCATTGACCTTGAGAGCTCTCTGTTAATTCTGGAGGCGTCCCCCGGGATTGGCCTTTCCCCTGCTGGAGGCTTCCACGTGGGAGACCTTACTACCAGTCACAATAGTGATTATAGGTGGCCCCAGTTTGCGGCCTCTGACGCGGCCTGCTTGAGGTTCATGTAGAACGCTTACAACCTGCCGCCACTACAGTGTCAGGTGATCCTGGCCCACGACCTCAACCAGAATCTCTTGTTCAATTTCTGAGAAAATGTTATCCCCTTTACGTACACAAATGAACTCTCTACCAACCTTGAGTTCTTCTCTGTATTTCAAGATTCGGTGGCGATCTCGCAGACTCGAACTTCTCAGAAAGTTCGGGATCAGGTAGTTTCTTCCTGAGGTAATCAGCCCTTGGTAGTTTGGTCCCACGCAGGCCGGTCACACAAGGAATCCTGCCGACTACACTGTATTAAGGGCTGCATGGTTTAATTAACCTGGTATAATATACAAATTCGAGCACCTACGTAGCCCTTAGAGCCATAGCCTATTGAGTTAGTGGAAATTAATGATTGCAATAAAAAATAATTTTATTCATTCAGTGATCGCTATTCACTTTACCCTACCTTCTCAATGAAGACCTGCAGTGTATTAACTTGTTCTCAGGCAAATTAATCATTCATTCAATAGCTACATTATATACAGCTGTCTAGTAACCATTTGACTAATGAACAAGACTGTGATCAGTGGCTCCTACTCTAACAATGCAGAGCAGTCACATGGCAAGTTAAAGAATGACCCATACACTGTAGAGCGCATATATCATTCTTCCAGGTTAGCAGTTAGCAATTATAAAAAACAACTCTCAAATATTTATTATAAGAGTACAAAGGAGCAAGATACATGTTTACAGGAGCAACATGACAAATAAAAAAGTGTACCACTGAAGTATAAGTATGACAAGTGACTGGACAAGTATCTGAGTGGTGTCAGTGGTGAGGAATAGTTGAATTCTCCTGAGACAATAAAGAAGGTACCTGCTAGTTTGGGAGAGATTATTAATGTGAAATGAAAATGAGAGGTCAAACTATGAGAACACCTAGATTTCATGCTTTTGTTGTGAGAGTGATGACAGCAATTCCAAAAGTAATGACCAGGCCAGGTCTTGTGGATGCAGCCCCTGGGATGCACAGAAGCCCTGTTTTGCTGGGATTTGGCTTCAGGTGATGCGCAGTCATCCTTAAGAAAATGTCATTCAGACATTCAGAGATCTAGGTTGAGGTATGAGAAGAAAAGAGAGGATGAGTTGAGTATCATTAGCACAACAGTGGTAGAAAAAACCTTTGAAGATGTGTGATGATATCACTAAAAGAGTGAGTGTATTAGGAAAAGAGAAGGGGCCAAGCACTGAGCCTTGGGGAACACCAGTGATAAGTCTTTGTCGTGCAGATATAGATCCTGTCCATGACACTTGGTAACTGTGACCCTCAATGTAGAACAGAAGGAACTGATGTTTGACAGTATTAAAAGATGCAGAAAGATCCAGAAGAGTTAGAGCCGAAGACAGTTTAGCTGTTTTAAGTACGTGAGGTTCTACAGTGAAAACTAAAAATGCCATTTCCGTTGAATATGCTGCTTTGAATCCGGACTGGATTGGTCCATGGTTTTGTGATAGAAACTGTGATAGGTTGAGTTGATTTAATATAGCACTCCAGAACTTTGAAGAGGAAGGAGAGATACCAGTTTGTTGTTGTTCACTGATGTTGGACATAGTATTTTTGAAGACTGGTGTATCTACAGCTAATTTGAAGGCCATTGGAACATGGAGCGATTTATTATGTCAGAGATATAAGGGAAGATATGGTCCAAAGCGTGGGTGATGGGAATGGATCAAGTGGTGATGTTGCAGGGTTGCAAGATGTCAGGAGCTGAAGAACATCTTCTGTGGAAAGTGTGGTAGAGCACTGAAGTGGAGAGTGGTCAGTAGGTTGGGAATAGAAGAGAGGAGTGAAGAATGCAGGAAAGAATCAGCTGAATGAATTACTCTGAACATCTGAACAACTGTTGAGACAACTAGTTACTCCCATACAAAACGAACAATCCATTCACAAACGACAGTGTGATCAGTAGTGTGAAGTATTCCAAAGGCCAGCAGTAATTTAGTGATGTATTTTCCGCCTCATTTCACCCTGTTGTTATTATTAATAACTGCTGTTATTAACTGAGGCTAACATTTTCACTGGTTTGTATTTATGGCAGTCTTTTTTGACTTTAAGCGCCTCACCTCCACTGAACGTGTCGAAAGGCTACAAGTGCTAGTTGTCGTATTAATTACCCATTTAGTGTGAAATATGCTTCTTGTTGTGGCCTCAGAGATTACGTGCCATGTTAATTCAGGCCGTTTGAATGGGGGCCGAAATGTCTAATGAGTGGTGCATTGTGTGATCCCAGAGCACCTAGGGTGTTTCTTTAATGAACGCTCCTGCTTCCAGAGGCAGAGTCTGTCATTGAGGCTGCCACTACGAAAACGTGGCCCATTTCTGGTGAGATCAAAAGAGAAGGTGTTGAGCCCAATCCACTCACGTGTCTTTCAGAATGACTGACATTGCCCTGGCCTCTGGGGGATACACGGTCTGCAGGGTTTCATGTTAACTCCTAGTTTCCAAGGTTTTTGTTCTGGACTGTGAAGATAGGAAGGTTTGTAGTGATGTGCAGCGAGCTTCAAATGTGAGCATAGTTGCTGGGTTATTACCAAATCAGGACAATTTGTGTCACTTACATAAGGATAAAAGTTTAATGACTAATGGGGAAAGAACATTTTTGCCACTTATGTATCTAATCATGTTAAGCTCGCCCAGAAGCACTGAGAGCAGTCGAGTTATAGTTTCTGAGCCTTAACTTAGTTCCTTGTCTGTAGTTTGTGGATGATATCATCCTTCCTCTTTCCTTTAGATTGGATGCTATCTTATTAATTTTTTATTCTATTATCTTACCCAAATCTCCCTTTGATCTTGAGCAAACCCTGTCCTTCCACTTTCTCTCCCATTTGACATGTCTGCGCCCCACACCACCTCCTCTTAATGAGTACACTCTCCACCTTTAATTATTCACCGCTTCTTTTATTCTCCTTTTTTTATTATTGTGGCTGCAGGGGAAAAACATCAATAAATAAATAAACCTGGTTGTTGCTTTGCAGGCATCGTAGAACAGAGCACTGAGAGAGAGAGAGACAGAGAGTCCCTGGACTGCTTTTGGTGCTCTTGACTTTGAGTAAGTCTAATAGATAATCATCCTTTGCAAATTGAAAGAACACGAAATGCATTTCATCATTTGTGTGTGTGTGCGTGCCTGTGTGTGTGTGTGTGTGTGTGTGTGTGTATGAGTGTTCATAAACCTTTTTGTCTGGCTGAATGTCTGCCATGTGTGCCTGTTAGTGTCCGTGTGTATGAATAACTGAATTTGTATGTGGGGGGAGGGGGGGGCTGTGGAGACCCCATTGTCATGGAAACGTGGATGAAGAGCGTGGGCGTTAGCCCCCACTGACAACCTTTATGTTTATACAGCTTTTTGCTCATTTGATATTAACCCTTCAACCATAAAGAAGGAGGGGGGCAAATATTATTGTGTAGTAGGTGAGAGAATGCAGCGATGGAGAGAAATCTGTACATCTGTTACATATCTCCCTCTGCTTTATAGGTGTCACTACATGCATGTTAATTAGGGATTGATTGATATGACACTTTTGTGGCTGAAACTGTTGCCAATCTACCGATTCCATTTATTGATTATAGTGACTGATATAATTATATATTAATATTTTATATTTTAATTTTGTACTACCAATATTTTAATTAAACAGTGCATTACTGATTGATGAGGGTCAGCTTACAACCGTGGTTTTGTTTTTTATCACTTTGGGAACTTGGGAAAAGAAAACAAATGCATTCCTACATTTGAAAAATGTATCACTTTTCTTTTACACACTATAACTAAAATTGGAAAGGTGAAAATTTGAAAGGCAGCATTACTGAAACGAGCGATTCATCTCTGAAAATCAAACTTGGCTTGAATATAATTTTAATAGGCTACATTTTGTATGCTGTTTTAATTATGATGATATTTATTTGTTCCACTTCACCAGTTCAGCTTGTAGTTATGTCATATGACCAAACAGATGGTGGCCAAGGTTTCTGTCGGAGGTTTTGCCCTATCATTTGGAATTCCAGGGATTCCATGTGCAAAAAAAGTCACTAATTGCTGATATTTATGTTGATACCAATAAAAAAGGAGGACAATATCAGCTGATATCAACCAACTGACATATTTGTCAGTCCCTAATTTAAATTTTTTTCATTCACTAAATGTATGTGCTTTTAATACAAAATATAATTAGACTAAGCTTTACTATATAAAAACACTGAACATTCAAATGGTTGTTCAAAAACAATTGTCAATTCAAATGGTTTTCACTGACTAAAACCAAAATCAACCACAAAAGAGACAAAAGAAAAACTCATTTGCATTGCAATCGTGTATATTTAAAGGTGTTGTTTTTTGTGGTCAGCTGGGTGGCCTAGTGGTTAGGGCTTTGCCCCTGTAATTAGAAGGTTGTGAGTTCAAATCCTAGGACTGCTAGTGGCGCCACTGAGGTACACTTGAGATAGGTACTGCCCCCTGGGTGCCTCTTCTTGGTTTTGGCCCACTGCCTCACTTAGTGAATGGGTTAAATGCAGAGTAAGAATTTCACTTTGTTCACACTGTTTGCTGTGCCATGGTGTGTTCACTCGTGACTATAAGGGGCCATTTTAATTACGCTTTCCTTTTCTTTTTTCTTCTTTATAGAAAATGTATTAGATCTCAATCTAAAATCAACAACACATATTGGATCATGAAATTTGTGCATCGTTACACCCCTAATAGGCCTGGCTCCTCTGAGTGTTGTTGATGTGCGCTGTTAGAGCATTGTTCCGGCACTCCTGATGCAGGTCAGATCTCAGGTGGGTTGGAGGAGCTCCAAAGCTGTCCGCCCACATCACAGGCCTTTAGGAAGACACAAAGCAAGCTCTGGGATATCCAACATATGATGTTCAGTCAATAAGGCAGAAAAAAAATTGCCTGCTGTCAGTCAGGGTGCACTTTATTGCGTCCCAGAGCAGAATGGAGAGGAGAGAACAGGGAAGAGAGAGAGAGAGTGAGGTGAAAAAAGCTTTGACCAAAGTGCAACGTGTCGGAGGGATTAAGAGTGTAGAGTAGAGTAAAGGGAAATAGCAGCTCAAATGACTGTTTTGTAAAGCTCAACAGTGTAGGCTCAGTAATGCACACACACACACACACATGCTTTACAGGCGGCTGTAGCAAAAGCTTCAATGGCGTATTGACTTTTTATCTGGCCCAATAATTGCCGCTTTGCTGCTTTCTCCCATAATGCCTCCACATAATGAGATAAACTAGATGGTTATGGACCTCATGTAATCCAGTACACTGTGTTGTAAGAGTGAAGCTTCTACGAGTAGATAAGTGGAAGTCATTTCTTCCCAAGAGGGACCAGATGTTATCATGATAAATTCAGTAACAATGGGGTTTTTGAGCCTGTTGTGGGTTTTGCTCTCGTTACAAACACATTCTTTAGTTAATTAAGGTCAGACAAGCTTTCCAGCATGTAACCAAAAAAGTATTCAAATTACTGAGACAAATGTTTACATTTAGAGTGCATTGCTAATTTCAAATTATATGTATTTATGCTTGGAAAATCATATTTTGATTGAACAAATATTACCATCTTGCCCACACCAAGCTTCCGGCTTGCTTAGATTCTATTAGCTCAGTGCTCTGTAGAATAATATTTTTAACTCAAGAATCTCAAGAGCCTCCATGTGTGCTGCAGTGTCACCATTAGATTGAATGGGAATTTAATTTGTATAAATAAACTTGAGAGCTGTTTTGATACTATGTATGAGCTACTATGTTGTTATGCAATATTTGGTTTTGTTTTTTTGTAATGCAAAAAAATCATAGTTTTTCTTTTTTACATGTGCTATTATTTTTGCTGGTTTCCGATAAAAAATGGAATTTGGAGATACATTTCTCAGCACCATATACATGCATTTAAGTACCCTATCACCCACCTTTAATTTCACACGGTTGTGGTGTGTTTATTTCTGCTTCTTATTACAAGCTTTAATCCTCCACACTTGGATCTTAGTGCCACAGGCTTATGCATAAGAGATGGTGTCATCCAGGAAGACGGTCAGACAGACGGAGACAGACAGTTAAATCTACTGTACAGAAATGAGGCAGGCCAGTCTGGCACCAAGCCAAATATATGGTGAATGCAGGAATATGAATTATGAATTTAGGTAAATTCAGGGCAAACCGTACAGACAGAGAGGGGAAGGTTATAAATAATTTACCCTGTAGGGGGTCTATGTGAATTACAAGCCCCCCTCCACGTTGCCATGTCCTCTGACACTACTCCTCCTTTTCTCATTACCTTCAATCACTTCTTCCTCCACCTCTTTTTCCTCCTCCTCCTCTCTCAGTAAGTGCCATCTAATTGTGTATTTTTCTCTTCACTTCTTCACTCTTTACTTGTTCCTCCCTCTCTCCCTCACCATCTTGCTTTCTTTCCCTCTGTCTGTATTTATTTGTGCGTCTCACTCTTTTTCTGTCTGTCTTGTGAGTGTCTGTCTCTCTCTCTCTCTCTCTCTCTCTCTCTCTCTCTCTCTCTCTCTCTCTCTCTCTCTCTCTCTCTCCCTCTCTCTC
>JBBJLS010000134.1:27170657-27185361 GCA_037577275.1 Bryconaethiops microstoma | reverse complement strand
CCTTGTTCTCTCTTTATTTTCTGTGTTTCTCTCTCTCTCGCTCTCGCTCTCTCTCTCTCTCTCTCTCTCTCTCTCTCTCTCTCTCTCTCTCTCTGTGTTTGTGTATGTGTTCCTCAGGGGATCTTCCTTTGTGTGTATTTGTGATCAAGGCTGGAGAAGAAAGAGGAGCGTTAGCTGGCATGATAACGTCAATAAAGAGAGCAGTACATTCAGCGTGAACATGTGGTGTGTGTGTGTGTGTGTGTCTGCTGTGAATTGGCAAGCCTGGACTGTTCCTGGAGAGGGGCCCTCACCCCTGCAGCATGACTGATACCATCTCTAATAGGTGCTTATCTTCACACTCATAAAAGCCCACTTCAGACACTCCAGACCAGGCCACTGCTCAGTCCTTTCCCTGTATTTCTCTCCTTCATGTTATCTCCTTAATGACTGTGGTCACTTTGTGTTTAACTGAGCCATCTTTATAGTGAGAATGTCTTCAGCTTTCACTCAGAGGGATTATGTTTATTTGATGAGGTGCATTTTTGTGGGCTTGCTCTCACCTTCAAATTTAATTTCACAATGATTACCTAACCTTACATCACAGTTTATAAGATTATCACAATATTACACTCAAGACAAAAATCACTATGGGTCAGTTGAACAGAGAATGCATCCGGTCCTGGACCACGTTATCCTTTAGGTGGAGAATACCCATTTGAAATGTTTCGAAATCCAGGACTAGACTGAATCCCTGTTCAGAAAATCAGAGCCATAAAACAGTATTTGCACTGATTTATTCTATTTTTTTATATGTGTCAACTTATTTGTTTAAGGTTTTCACACAAAACTGAATAAATGGCAAAAACAAATTTGAAAAAATAAAACACTGCTTTTAATAATCATGTCACCTGTTGAATGAATGGAGTTATTCAACACCAGCTGGCCCTGTGTGGAAAAAATTAATGGCCCCTTACTCAGTCAACTAATTAGCCAAATTTAGAATTATTGGGATTCATTGAGACAAAACACATTAAGGCTTGATTACTACCAGCCCCGTTGAATCTAAACCACACTTAAATAGAATCTCTCCAGCAATGCAAAGTAGTCTAAAAGGTCTCAAGAAGCAGCACAGTATACTGTGATCATTAAGGGAATTAAGGAGATGATAAAGAAAGTTTTTGACATATATCAGTATAGAAAAGGTTGCAAAGTCATTTCTAAGGCTCTGAGACTCCATTTGAACCACAAACAGTGCCTTTATTTCCTAATGGAGAAACATGGAATAGTGGCGGTGGCGTCCCAAAAGTAGAACAGCAATCCTTCCAGGAAGTTCTGAAAGACCCCAGATAAACAAACTGCAAATCTCATTTTTGTCAGCCAAGGTCGGCATTCATGATTCCACCATTGAATTGAGAACAGGCACAATAGCACTCGAGAGTTGTGAGGCAAAAAAAATCCCTTTTAACTAACTAAGTGAAAAACAAACTCATTTCACATTTGCCAAAACATACCAAGTCTTTTGGAATGATGTTCTATGGACTGATGAGTCAAATGTTTTGGAGAAACATATTATTATTTATTATGAGGATCTGAAACCATTTAGTATGACAAACATTCAAAAAATAGGTGAAATCTAAAGGGAGTAAATACTTCTTCATGGCACATATCAGCCATAATATTAAAATCACTGACAGATGAGGAGAATAACATTCATTATTGTGTTACAGTGGCACCTGTCAAGGTGTGGAATATATTTGGCAGCAAGTGAACAGTCAGTTCTCAGTTGTGTTGGAGGCAGAAAAAATATACAAGCATAAGGATCTGAGCAACTTTGTCAAGGTCCATATTGTGATGGCGAGACGTCTGGGTAAGAGCAGCTCCAAACCGGCAGGTCTTTTGGGGTTGTATGGGTATGAAGAGATCGGTTTTCTTTTACATTCCTTGTTTTCTTTTACATCACATGGACAGCTGGTTGCATGTGAGTCGATCACCCATATTGTACCAGCATGCATTGTCTTTACCTCACTGTACTTTACCTCCTTGGGTTAACTGGAAATCAAGAAAACCTTGAACCTAAACAATTATGTACTTTTGACATTACAAACAACAAAAATACACCGTTATTCCCAGTGTTTGGGGTCAGTCTGTTAGACAATTTACCATTGCCTAACATGAGCTTCTTCAACCACCTACTAGAAGTGGGTTATGAACCACACACCTGGATTTATTAGTGCTGATTAAAAAAACGTTATATTATAGAAATTATATTCTGACCTAGTTTGACTCTGCTGAGGCCTAATGAGCACATGTCCTGTTGGCATGATCTCCTCCAGCTCTTTGTCTTCTTGTTGGCTCTCTTCTGGACCATGTGGTGGTCAGAGTAATTTTTCTCTTCCTCTGACACGTGTGGCAAGCCACTATTTTTTTCTCCACCTTTCACACCCCCTTTTTTTCTTTTGCAGTGAGAAGACAGCAGGAGGGCGTGGACCTGTGAACAAGCAAGCAAGCAAGAGAGAGAGAGAGAGAGAGGGGGGGGGTGCAGAAAGAAGAAACAGAGCCTGTGAGAGAGAGAAGCTGAGAGGACGCTGAGAGGATAAACAGGGCCGGTGAAACAGAAGGACGAGAGAGAGAGAAGGGAGTTGCCCGTCAGTGTGTGGGCTGCTGGTCAGAGGCTGTGCTCACAGTGTGATTGAGCCTGGAAGCAGGTGCAGCTTTGATGGGACACTGAGCAATGCCTACCACGTCAGAACAGCAGGTGGGCAGCAGGGGGCGCCGTATGCCTCCCCCACTCCCTCTCCTCTGTGTCCTCCTCCTCCAGCTGACCCTCACTCCTGGACCAGGCCATGCTGCCATCCACATTCCAGACAACTGTGAGTATAAGATTTTATCACACATTCCACTGTGTTCGTGTGTGTGTGTGTGTGTCTTCTAGTAACTGTTGGAAAACCAGAGAAAGGGTTAATCTATAACGACCTCCAAAATGGTCCAGATGCTTTTTTTCTTCAGAAGTTAAATACAACTAAAAATGGTACCAATGCTGAAAATCCATGATACTGATCTGGAAAAGTGTGGATTAGAAAAAAAAAAAAACAAATTCAGTCATACTGGGTAACAAATATATTCCTTGTAGAACAACATAACATAAAGCAAAGTAAAGCAAGGCACTTGATAACAGTAGCCATTTAACCTAAAAGGGCCAATGTGAGTATAATACTAGAATTTAAACTCCTTTAGGTAAAGCTTATTTTGTTCTTTAGTTTTTATTTTTTATCTTTTCTGAACATTTGTTCTTCAAGTGACATTTACAAAAAACCCAAAAATGCAGTTTTGTGTTATGATGGTGTTTTTCGTCCTGTGTTGAACGTAGTGTTTGAGCATGGTAACTTTCAATAGCCGTCTTAAATGGAGTTCTTCATTTAACAGTAGCTAATTTTGTGCTTGAGCAAATTGATCATAGCAACAGGAATCACTGAGAGTTTCTATCTGTCATGATTGCCAGTCAAACAGAATGTTTTAAATGGCAGCAAAACTCACAAAACTAACCATAGTAGTCTTGCAGTCTGTGTTGTTTCTGTGAAGTCTATGAACTAAATAAAAACTGATGAATTCAGAATTTTCTGTAAATGCTCGAGGTAGAGCTTTCTTTCTTCCTTTTTAAGTTTTCGTGCTTTCTAAACGGAGGACTATTTTAGCTTGCTGTGACCGTCCGTTCATGAATCACACTTGCCTGTCAACCATGAACAAGGGCTTAAAAATGTACAGCAAACTTATTAAAAACAAAAACCCTCTGATGATTATGCTATTATTATTATTTATAGTATCCCTTTTCCCCATGGATGTGCAGTGGGTAGCACTATGCCTCACACCTCCAGGTTTGGGGGTTTGAATTTTGGTGTGTGGAGTTTGCATGTTCTCCTGTTGGCATGGGTCTCTTCCGGACGCTCCAGTCCAAAAGACATGCGCGTCAGGTGAATTGGTTATTCTAAATTGACCGTAGGTGTGAGTGAATGATTTGTGCATCCTACGGATGAGTCCCTGTCTTGCATCCATTGGCCCTGGGATAGGCGCTGGGTAAAGCAGAAAGGGAGTGAGTGAGAGAATATCCTTTTAATAACAGGCTACAGTAACAGCCTTTACCATGCGACGTAGACAACGACTTCAAACAGTAAGATTTCGATTTTTTAGTACTTTAACAAAACACTATTAATTTGTTGTAAACACATTTTTTCTTAAATCTGCAGTGAGAACCACAGAATCATACCAATGGGTACTAAACCATACCAATGCTGGTACTGGGTGGTAAAGATAAGCTTGGTACAGTTTAGTACCTTTTGGTATAATTCGGTAGTTCTTGTTATAGGATTAAGAAACCATGGGTTGGTTTCGCAAACAGGGATTAAGCCTAGTCTTGGACTACCCTTTCCTTTTCAATGGAAAATCTGCATTCACAGCACTACATAATCCTGGACTAGGCTTAATGCCTGTTCGGGAAACTGACCCCATGTATCTATTAAAATAATAAAGCTTACTGATTGACATGGTATTCTGTGTCACATGGTAAAGGCTGTTACTGTAGCCTGCTATTAATAATAACAATCGCCAGACACTTTTTTTGTTTTTATAATTTAGATGTCCATTTTTAAGACCTTGTTTAAGGTTCATAAGCGAAGGCATTCCTTGCACGGAAGGTTACTGTTACACCCCCAGTGGGCCATTGCCGCTAAGGACTATAGGGCTTTTATGTTGACTGGGGGTGTGGTCTCATTTCTGGCAGTGAGGCTGCTCAGCTGCCAGGGATGAGACCAAAGTTGTATCAGCTGTGTTCAGTTAAGTTCTGTTTATAGTCCCTGTTTTTGGTTTTCAGTTGTCTGTTCGCCCTCACACTTACCCTTGCCCTGTCTCATTCTATGTAATATTCTGATTTCTGTTTGGAGTTTTCATCCATCGAGCCCTTTGCTTTTGTGTTTTGAATTTAAAAAATAAAACATCTACAATGGAGGAAGTCTGCATCTGTGCCTCCTGCTTAATCATGCCTTGCCTAGATGTGACAGTTACAGCATACTAAAATATTTATCACTTAAAAGTAAGAAAGAAAACCTGTGCCTGTAACCTATTATTAAAAGTATGCGGTGTATAATAATAGCAACATAATCACGCTGAAGGGAAGTGTTGGTATTGAGCCCAGTTGCAAAGGTAGGCTTGCGTAAGACTGGAGCTGTGGAGCTTGCGGTTCTAGGTGTGTTTAAATGCTCCATTGATTGTCATTGATCTGGGTTCCTCAGTGCAGATGTGTTCTTGATTGGGGGAGTAACTAAATTGCACATGCTCAGCACAAGTCAGACTGCAGGAACACGAGTCGGCTGCACATTCCTGGACTGGATTCTTCGATGTTTCAGCGGCCTAGTGGTGTTACTCTGCACTTTCAGCACTACCAACCATGTATTACTGATTAAATTTAGAGCAGTGCCTTCCTTTTTCACACACATTTAAAGAGGAATTAAGTAAGACTTTCTGCATAATTCGGTCACTGAGTCTTTCGCAGTGTTTTGATGTGATGTGGCGCACTGTAGAGGAACTTACCGATTTTAGTCAGAATGAGGTGATGCTTTGAGTGTGTGTGTGTGTGTGTGTGTGTGTGTGGTGGGGGGGGGGGAGTGCGCTTATGTGAAAGTGCTATTATAAAGGTCATTGTATCTCTTGATTTTTTAATTTAGTGACCTTTGAGCGCATCGATAGATGTGGCCAATGCAATCAATAATGCACCCACATTAGACTTTTTTTGTCTGGTGCACAGGGTCACTGGGTGCACTCCGTTAGTGAGGAAATGTTCTGGACATATTTTGTGCTGTTTTCGGTGCTATTGTATGTAAATTAGGTGTTGACATCTTACATTCTAAGGCGGGACAGAGGGAGTAACACACTGAGCATTTATTCTGGCCTCACTTAGCAAGTAAATTCATATCTTTCAGGGCTGCTGTGCTTTGGCAACCACAGTGGAATACAGGTGTCTGAGCTGGCATGATGTCTGATCTTTGTTCTGCTCTTTCCAGCATAATAAAAAAGGCATGCACATCATTTAGTATGAAAAATTCTGATTGCGCATTTTGTAGATGTTAGTACTAAATGAACCTAAAGTACTTATTGTCAGAGCTTAAAGAGCATAATTAGTCTTGCTTAATTGAGTTTAGTGCAGGACATTGTGTGAAACTTTGAATGAAAGCCATTTGTACTCATAGGTTTTAATGGTGTTTTTAAATGTGGTATCATTTTGTCTTTTTTGTCTATTCCAGCTTATCAGATGAGCCTTGAATCCAATTAAACAGGGCTAGTCATGTTCTCTTTGTAATGAAACTGGCAGTCAATTAGTTGTTGGAGTACTGGAAATGTTCACAATGTCCCTATAAAAGCATATAATGATAAATATCGTCATATCTCCCACCTCTTAATGAAATTATTTCATTTAAGTTTTTCAGGATATTTCATTAGCAGGTTTTACATTCCTTAAGTCATTTTACATTGACATCCAACAAAGCACCCCCATGCCCAAACACTTGAAACACATAAAAGTGTCAGTAATTACAGTTGGCAAGGACTCAAGGTAAGAGGTACTTAAGCATTCAGAATCTGTGTCATTTGAGAAGATGTGGTTCCACTTCAGGTGACTCAGAAGAAGCATGTACTGACCTTCACTGCCCCAGTGGCCGGAATTGAACTTGACAAAAATTAGGGAGCAAAAATGAAAAAATTGATACAATACACTTATATTATGTATAAAACACAATAAAAATAAGATATAGTACATCACCAGTGATTATCATACATGCAAGCTGTGTGTGTGTGTGTGTGTGTGTGTGTGTGTGTGTGTGTGTGTGTGTGTGTGTGTGTGTGTTTGTATGTGATTGTGTGGATGATATCCAAGTGTATCTGGCCTGTGTGTACAATGCTAACAGATTTTCTCCTTTACCCCTGCTGGCTTGCTGGACAGACCACATAAAAGAACGTAAGTGTTCTTGCATATGTGTATATTTGTGTGCTTGTGTGTGTTTGTTAGTAGATCCAACTGCCACAGTTATAACAAACCTAGACCCCCTGAAATTTAGTAGGAGAATTTGTAGATGAAAAAAAGAATGTTTCTAAAGAGAATTTAACCAGATTTTGTTCCATTTCTTTCGGTCCATTGTAGAGATTGGTCATCCATCGTAGTTCTGAAACAATAAACAAACAGTTTATGTGACTGTCATCTTGTCTTAAAGACAGATGTATTGTCCTTTGTTGGGTTTGGATTAGCTTATTAGAAAATTTTACAGGTACAAGCGGGGCGGGTCAAAAAGTGACAAAAGAGGGTTTGACTAAGTTCTAAATCAAGTACAGAAACTTTGC
Organism: Bryconaethiops microstoma; assembly: GCA_037577275.1. Taxonomy (NCBI): domain Eukaryota; kingdom Metazoa; phylum Chordata; class Actinopteri; order Characiformes; family Alestidae; genus Bryconaethiops; species Bryconaethiops microstoma. The sequence continues at coordinate 27,177,999 of JBBJLS010000134.1, read as the reverse complement.
AGAGTGGTTTGGCTTCACGCTGGAATTAACAAATCTGTTAACAATAATTTTTGCATGTTGAACAGTTTGGGTTGACTCGCATAAAAAGTCATTGAAAACTGTGATCCATACTTGACAAGTTCCCTTGTGATTATCCAGTAGTATTTTTGCTTGAAATGCCCTTTCCTAGTTCATTCATCATGACATGTCCACACAGTGTAAAGGGCAACTGGCATTTTCTAATGCAAAGAAAAGCTGAGTTTGGAGGTTATAATATGACCGCGACAAAACATTACAGCAGTCTGGTGGCTCTGTGTTAGATAAGAGGGAGCTTAAATGCATTGATATATTTTCAGTAGAGGACGCTGCTGCTGATTCCAGCCTACAGCAGATTAACTAGATTTGAGATGACAATTCTGCTTTATTCCCTTCAAGAGTGATGTTTTCATCAAAGCATCTCTAATCTCTTGCTCTCCTTCACTCGCACTTTTCTCTCCTCTCTCCGTCACTGGCTCACCCTCCTCACTCTCTTCCTCTTTCTTTCATGCTTTTCAGAGAACGATGCTTCCACCTCTCCTTGGCCCTCTTTATCCATTTGCATGGATTCAAAAGCTTGAGCCTCTTTATGTCCTCCTTCATTTATTAAGATGCATTAGCTTGCTTACCGAGCTGCTTTCACATCCAAAAGTACCATGAATGTTTAGCTGAGCCGCAGCTAAAGCTAAGTGCATTAGCAGAACATTACTGTGTTGTCAGCATTAAACCTTCGGACACAAAACAGTAACGTAGCACAGAAATTGGTCAATATAATAATTAAGTTGATCTGCCTTTAATATATACATATTTATAGTCACATTATTTTTTTCTTTCTTTCTTTCTTTGTTTCTCTTTCCCTGTGCCTATATTTTTCTCTATTTTTCTTACTGCTCTTTTTCTCCTCTGTTCTCTCTGTGTGCATATAGTTTTCTCTCTCTCTCTCTTTTGCTCACTTATTTCTTCTCCCTGTGTCTACTTTTCTCTCGCTTTTTTGTTACTGCCATTCTCTTTCCCTTTCATCCATTCTGTCTCTGTCTCTCTCTCTATCTCCCTCCCTCCCTCTTGCGAGCTGCTCATGTGTGAAATGTCACACACTTATAGAAAGTATCACACTCTCCTAATCTAAATGCATTGCTCCCTCAGTCTCTGCTCACCAGGGACGACCTCATGATACAGAGGATGTTCCATTTTTTAAAAACGTTCACAGGAGTCAATAGTACGCTTGTAAATTTGGTGTAAATGTAAATATTTAACACTCAAAAGACATATAACGGTCTACAAGCTACGTGTCTGATTTTTAATGGGGAGCATTCGTTTTGGTTACTGAGGTTTAGTTTACACTCTTAACACCTACTTTGATGAGGACCAGTCAAATTTTTCTTTAAATCAGTCAGTTTTAACAGGCCTGAACACTAAACATATGAACCATGGTTCTCCAATATTTGTGGATCTCAGTCCACTTCCACTTATCAGTCCATGTCCACTTCTCAGTCCACTCTGCCTCAGTTTCTTGGCTGGTAGAACATAATTTTATGCCTATTAGAAACCGTTTGTTTGCTCACCATCTAATTCATCCCAGACCTCGAAATGACGAAATAATCAACTTTGTTCACTTCACCCGTTACTGCTCTTACTGTCTGGGTCATCTGTGTGTACATATGTGAACCCAACCCTTTTCATTGTATCAAAGCAGTTGTGTGTATGCGTGTGTGTGTTTGTCAAGGTCTCTAGCTTCAATGCAATGGAGAATCTCAGTCTTTTTCAGATGCAGGCTGTTGTATGATTGTTGTATGATTGCTGCAGAGATAACTAGCAGTGAAGTAATATTCTCTGTACTCTGTATCTCACTTGTTCTTTCTCTTTCTCCCCAGTAAAAAAACCCCCAGTGATCACTGTCCAACCAGAGTCCATCACTGCCTTTTCTTCTGATGACATTACCCTCAAATGTGAGGCCACTGGGAACCCCCCTCCCACGTCAGTATCCACGGCAACAAATTCAACATTATATTCCCGATCTAAACCAGAGGCTACTTCATTTCTTCCTGTGTTTGTTTGTTTTATGAACATGGTCCTTTAGGAATATTCACATTTGAGTGCGTCTGTCAGATAAATTAGTCGATTGACGCTGGTGACTTGATTTCAAGTAAATCTTTCAGTATATTTTGCATTTTAATAGGAAAAGATTAAAAGTCATTATGAAGGCATTCAAGTGTATCTTTTTCCAAAGGATGTGAATGGTTGGTTAGTGTTTATGTAACTTTACTATTTATATTGTTTATATTGTTTGGCTTTTATATATATAACTGACTACTCAATTAACGGTTAAAATAATAAGTGGATTATTTGATTAATCCATAGTGACAAGCCTCTGTTTTAGTAGTCTGTGCTGAAACAGAAAGATGTTGTTAAAAGATATCTCTTTATGACTTTCATCAGATTTCGATGGGTGAAGGATGGAGTGGAATTTGACCCGTCCAGTTTCTCTGCCACGTTGGTATCCCTTGATTCTGGAAGCTTCTCAGCTAAAGACGGACCCATCCACCAATTTCAGGGCAATTACAGCTGCCTTGCCTCCAACGAGCTGGGCACTGCTGTGTCCAAAGAGGCTCAGATTATCACTGAAGGTGTGTCACATGTGCTGATTGCTTATGTGTATGACAAACTGTTACCTATAAAGTCATAACATACACTACAGGACAGAAGCTTGGGCCCACATTCGGATTAAAAAAAAAAAAGAAAAAGAAACGATACATGTATTTTCAAATTTTTATTACAAAAAAACAATAGAAATTCTTAAAACAAATGTAACTGACTGGTTTTCCATATTTCATAGTCTGTACTAACAATTACTTAGCCACAAAAGCCTCAAACTATTGGTTCTGTAGAAAACATATCAGGTTTGTCTTTAGTGCATAAATATTCACTTTGTGTTGGATCACCCAGTTCTTCGACATCACACAATTTCTTCGGGGTTACGTATCATTGGACAAAACGTAATTCTTCAGCAGAATAATCATCCCAAGCATTCTTCATAATTCATCACAAGTTCAAACTGAGTGCCCAGCAAATGAGAGAAAACTGTCTGCATGCTTGAAAAGGTGCTGGGAGGGTTTGGACACAAGTAATTTTTCAAAAACTGCTGGAAAGGATGAGGTCAAGAAAAGGGTGAAGTCAATCTGTGCTGCTGTGCTAAAGGCAAGGTTGGTTGTTTTGATCCAGTAAACTGTACTTGCAGTGCATATTGTTACATTACATTTCAAAACCAGTCAATTACATCTGTTTTCACCATTTCTAATGTTTTCTCGTAATAACATTTTGAAAGAGCAGTGTATTTTTTTTTTTTGTTATTGTTATCTAAGAGTAGGCCCATCCTTCTGGCCTGTCATGTAGCTATAAACAGCAGTAACAGTCATCTTAAAACAAGCATATTTGAGATTGCTTCACAGCTCAACACGTGTGTGATGATTTAGTACCAGTTGGTGGCTATGTAGATGATGTAGTACCAGTTGGTGGCTATGAGTTACCTTTACTTGTCAGACACCTGACATGCTGCTTGACTACATGTGGGCTAAGGGGAATGTTGTTAACATACTGGAATGTTCTGTCAACATCTAATTTGTCTCAAAACGAAGGCACCACTGTTTCTATGAAATTCAAATATATCAGAGAAAAATATACATCTCTTTAAAAGCAAAGTCTTAGGTGGAAATCTGCCTGCAGCTTTAATGTTCACTTTGTATGCTTACGCAATACCCGGGCCAGCAACAGTTGTAACGCACCACTACCTCTCTACCTGTTCCCTCTCATGCGCCATTCTGACCTCTCCCCAGTTGCCGTGACAACAGTTACCCCAGAAACCAAGTTGAGTTGATGTGGTGTAAGTGTTTCAGCAGGGATAAGCCCTCCTGGGACTAATGTGTGCTGGAAGTGAGAGCACTCAGCATGTATGCAGCTAACAATAGCTACCAGCCTAACAACCTCATTTATATGGGACAGATGCAGCAGGTGCGGCCTGCATCTTTTAAATATGTGCTTTATTACACATTTTGAATTCATCACATGCTTTATTCAGAATTCATCACACACCCCACTTCAAACGATTCTTCTGCTTTTACTAGCGTTGAGATGTTTTCCTGTCTTTGCGCTGCATGTATGAATGAGCTGGTTATGATTTCACAACTCACATTTACTAGCTACAGATTGCTGAATGTTATTGGGGGAAAAGCCATGCAGTGTAATTTTAGCTTGTCTAGTTTTGTTAAAATATGACAAACATTGCAATATTTTGAAAAATAGTAAAAAATGCACCCATGTCAACTGGCCATAAAGTGTTTAGAGTGGGAACTAAGGCAACAGTATCATGATTGATAAGTTATAAGCTATAAGTTGCTCTTGCAGTATACCTTCTGATAGCCTGGGTGTAACTTTGAAGGTTTCAGCCTGTACTGCTTATACTGCCTGGTGCAGTTCGATTCCTGTGCTTGCCCTGTTTCAAGGACTTTCTGTTCACTTGCAGCCAAAAACATCCCACCTGTTACATTGTAATCTAACGTTATTAACATTGATTGATAATCAACATTAGTCGTTTCACCACTTCACCGTGTATAAGCATTTCAGTTGGAGTGATCAGTATTGTTTTTCTCTGGTATTCCTCACTGAGTATTTGGTCTTTCTTTCTTCCCAGACACTCCTGCCATACAGAAGGAGAAGAAGGAGAAGAAAACATTAGAGGAAGGAAGTCCTGTTGTTCTACACTGCAACACAACAGAAAGTTCTGTCGCTCCCTTAATCCACTGGATGGACAAGAGTGAGTCGGACTAGCTCTGTCTGTTTCCCCAGCAAAATCACATGCTGAAAAAAATGCAATGATATCTAACGTTTATGTGCATATTCATATACACTACCTATATCACACAGTGATCCACACTGTGATTCTAAGTATAAATCGTATTAGGTGGCTGTTATAGGTAAGTAGTGATAAATAAAAATTATGACGTTTTATTCTGGCTAATAAAGGTGAACAAACTGTAAATTTATTTGTTAGCAAAGAATGTTGAGTGTATTTGTAGTACATTTTTAAGTGAGTAACCTGCAAATGTAGAAAATCTCAGCGTGTGCAGAAGTGTTTTACTGGTGGTGTATATGTACAGCCAGCAAAGAGAGAAACTGACTTTAAATGATGTTGTCTTTTTCCAGGGCTTCGTCACATCCATCAGAGTGAACGTGTGATCCAGGGCCGTGACGGAAACCTCTACTTCGCCCACGTGAACACCGAGGACAGCAGAAGCGATTATACCTGTAACGTCCAGTTCCTGGGTGCCCGTATCATTGTGGTTAAAGAGCCAATCATCTTGAATGTCATTCCCTGTAAGTAAAAAGTTGCACCCATGAAGAAGGAATTTTAGTGGATTTTTTTAGTAAAACCATTGTTTATCTGTAGAATTGTAGTGATTCAAAGAACCATTCAGATTTTGTGGGGTTATATTGTCTTCTATAGGTTAAAGAACCTAATGAATATGTTTAAAAAGGTACTATGTAGTACCAGAAAGGGTTTCACTATTCTTCTCAGCTATTGTTCCACTATTGTTTTATTGAAGTCATGGAGCATGTTCTGGGGAGAGAATTCTTTTTGCTAAGAGAGTAGGACTGTATTGACGGGTCTGGTTCTTTAGTGGAGCTGCAGATAGCTGGGCAGGCTGGGAGGAGAGAGGGAGGAGTGAACATATGCCCGCTGTGTGTTAATGTGACAGGACTTTGATGGAGAGCTGCACAATGCAGCTCCTCTTGGACTTCAGGCAATGCTTGCATATTCCAGGTCCACAGGGAGCAGACACTGTACGATGACTGGTCTTTGTATATCTGTTTGTTTATGTATGACAGTTCACATGTGTTCATGTTTGCTTGTTTTTTTTAGCTTGTTCCCTCTGTTGTTGTTTTCCTTATTCCCTCTTTCTGTAGCAAACTCAGTGGTTCGGAACAGAAGACCACAGATGATGAGACCTACTGGTTCCCACAGTTCCTATCTGGTGCTGAGAGGCCAGAGTCTTGATCTGGAGTGTATCGTCCAGGGCCTGTGAGTCTGTGTGTGTGCTTCATCTTTACCCATTTGTGCTTTTGTTGTTCTCTCTCTCTCTCTCTCTCTCTCTCACTCACTCACTCACTCACTCACTCACTCACTCACTCACTCACTCACTCACTCACTCACTCACTCACTCACTCACTCTCTCTCTCTCTCTCTCTCTCTCTCTCTTTCTTTCTCCCTCTCTCTCTCTCCTGCCCTCTTTCTAAGTTTTTTTTTTTCATCTCTGTCTTTCTCTCCCTTTCTCTCTTTCTCTCTCTGTCTGTCTTTCTGTCTCTCACTCTCTATTTCTCTCTCTTTTTCCCCATCTTTCTGTCAGTTAAGATCAGTTCAAGGTGCTTTATTCGCACAACACACTGAGCTACACTTGTATTGTCAAAGCCTGCGTTACAGCGTTCAAGAGTTTAAAGGAAAGTGTTTAGGAGTACACTGAAAAAACTGTTATGTAAGTTTATATTATGTTTAAAACACTGAACATGAAAAGACTGAACATTAAAAAAGTATCACAAAATCATTATGTGAGTAAGGTGGCAAAAAAACCAAACCTCTCTCTCTCTCTACATTTTGACAGACTCTTATCCAGAGTAACATACATGGGTGCTTTACAGTTTACAATGGTAACATGTCCTCCATAAAATGTTCATTGAAGAGGTGGTTTATTTACATTTAAAATCTCTCTCTCTCTCGCTCTCTCTCTCTCTGTCTTCCTCTCTGTCACTATTTTGTCAGCCCCACACCCTCTATCAAGTGGGTACGGAAGGATGGGGCGCTGTCTGAATCTCGTACCTCCAGGGAGAGTTTTGACAGACTGCTACGATTCAGCAACATCTCGGAGAGTGATCAGGGGGAGTACCAGTGCACTGCCACCAACACACAGGGCACCGTCACACACACCTACACCGTCACTGTAGAAGGTACGCATTAAACTAGCCCACTTATTCACTGGAGCATTAAATTGCAGGGCGTCCAGGCAAGGATGACTCAATAAAGCTCTGCAACTGCAGTGTGCCAAGCCTGTGAAAACGAATTAGTAACTGCCTCGGCAAAGACATCCTGTAATTAGTAGTTTTGGAGGGTGCCAGTAACTTGAAGATGCACAGGTTTTAGCTTTTTGTGAATGCATGTAAAAAAAAATAAATAAATAAATAAATAAAATAAATAATAATTAAAATAAATAAATAAATAAATAAATTAAAAAAATATATATATATATATATATGTGTGTGTGTATATAAATAAATGTGTGTG
>JBBJLS010000134.1:27103513-27141583 GCA_037577275.1 Bryconaethiops microstoma | reverse complement strand
ATATATGTATATATATTTTATTTTTTTCCCGTGAACTTACATTCCATCAATGAATGCCTGCATTGACTTAATTTGCTTGTATCTGTTGTTACAGACTTGAATTTGAGACCCAGAAGACCCGTCTAGCCATTCAGCTCGACTATGAGAAGAACCAGCTGAAGGAGGACCAGGAGAAAGTGATGACATGGGAACAGACAGTGAAGAAAGATGAGAGCGAGATTGAAAGACTTAAGAAGGTACAGACAGAAGAGAAAGAGAAAGTAACTTCACTGCATTCACTGCAAATAGAAACGAGACCACAACCCTAGCGACTTCTGGCCAAGGTCTCAGTACTTCCTCAGTACAGTCTTCTTTCATTTCCTTAAATTGTTGTCATTTTAATGCCAAAGCAAAAAACAGTTGTTTCAATCTGTTTTTCTTCATTTAAAGCATGATTGCACAATACTGTCACATGACCAAACAAAGTTTTTTATTTTGTTAGTGTCACCTAAAAATACCATTTAGAGCAATGTTATGACCCGATTTATTGTTGGTCTGGAACAGAAAAATATAGTCAGCTTGCTCTCAAGTCCTCTTGCCAAACACTGCACGTCGCTTTAACAATAAAATAGCTTAGGTTCTCTGAGTTATTTTCTTAAAAGTATCAATAGCTAGATTTTAGGCTTGATGGAATGGTGTACCTTCAGGCATAATACGATAAACAAAAACAACTATGGGTTTCAACACTATACCAGAGAAAATAAAGTGAATACAAAATACAAGAAGCTACCCAAATTCCCTGCTTAGAACCAGGAGAAAAGGGAAGCAAAACAAATCATCTCTGACTCGTCCCAACATGTAGAGTTTCACAACGTTTTACAGTGCTTTAACAAGTTTAACAAAATCAAACTAAGTGAACACAGTGAAGTGAAGAGGGCTGGGTAGGTTTGGACAGTTGTATCAGAGGGCAGAGAACCCTGGTGTTGCCTCGCTGCCCTCAAAAGTACAACCAGGGTTCACAACAGCAAGCAAATAATCAAGTGATAGGAATAGACTTCACACTTGCCGCAGATTTTATTTGATGATACTTATTAACAGTAAAGATTTCCTTAGCAAAGTAAACTGATCTGGATGCATGCACACAATCCCATTGCATCCAACAATACAGGCAGCATGAAACTTCTTTTGAATAAAAAGCACAGCTCCTCTTGCTGATCCAGTTGACTCTGTGGACATACACAAACACCAGCTACTCTAATGGCAAATTTGCTGAGAAAGATAAAGCTCTTAAATGTTTAACTAGTGACTATGTTCAGGGGTTTGACATAAGTGGTACGCAAGTCCGCATGCGCGGTATGTACAGTAAAATGCATGGCAGTTTTCAGTCTTCACGGGGCTGTTGGCTGTGGTTGTGATTGGTCATTTATGCAGGGCCCTGCAACCCAAAGCCTGACATGACGGGTCCCCAGGACAAAAACATTTGAGAAATGCTGCTGTACACTACGGATACGTGTTTGCCTTTACATTTTTTAAGGGCAAAGTATTGTGTTTTGGGAGTGTAATTTGGGGCATATATAGGGTTTAAACTATAAAAATAAGCATTTATAGGCATTTTTCCACATTCTACTTATATATAGTATGGAGTTTATTATATATAAATTAAAATAAAAGTGCTATAATGGTTCCAGCGCCCATGGTGAGGTGGAAATTTTTTTATGGGTACCAATTCATTAATGTAGGTAGTCATTAGAGTACTCGAGCAAAAAAATTATGTCAGCCCCTGGACATGTTAGGTAAGATGGCCTAATCATGGCCTAGTGGTGTCCTGGGTTACCTGAAAGGCACTAATGCAGTCTTTATCTGTCGTCTTGTACTCCAGGAGGAGCACAGACACATGAAGATCATTGATGAGACTATGGCTCAACTGCAGGACCTAAAAAACCAGCACCTCACTAAGAAGGGAGAGGTCAATGACAAGAACCGAGAGATGGAGGAGATCCGCAAGAAGCTTGGGGCTGCTAACAAGTGAGACACTGTTAATAATTAAGTGTTGCTAGTTTATCCATTAATGTATTTTTTGTTATGGTCACAATCTGAGACCCTCTGTTGCTAAAAACACATAATTCACTTTGAAGTATGTTGTAACATGCACCTGAGTAAAACCTGACAATGCCTGAGTTAATGTTTATATGTTTTAATGATGTGATTCTCTCAGAGAGCTGACACACCTACAAAAGGAGGTGACAGCGATCGAGACTAAACTGGAGCAGAAACGCAGTGACAGACATAACCTTCTGCAGGCCTGCAAGATGCAGGACATCAAACTGCCCCTCAAATCTGGAACCATGGACGACATCAGCCAGGGAGAAGTATAGTGCACAGCTCATATAAACATATGATCCCATGTATAATTGTTAATGACCAATTATATTCAAGTTTAGTGAACTTAAAACAAGCCAATTGCCTCAAATATTAAGCTGTACTGACTTTAATTTGAACAATACACTGTTAATTCAACAATGGCCCCAAAATGGGTGTGGACACTTTTAGCACAATAATCTGACACGTCAGGCCTTCAATCCAATCACAAACCTGTTATTATTTAGTTCCCAAAAATCTTTAGGCCTTTTATCAAACCCTAGAAGGCCTGAGGGCTCTACTGAGGGCAGCATAGAAGTAGAAGCATAGTCGGGAACCATTTTTCTTACTGTGGTGTTGGTGAGCTTGTGTTTATTGAAGAGTCTATGAATGTAGAAATCTGCAGAGAAACTGTTAAAACAATCTGAAACACACCCACTGTCTTTTTAACCAATACTTGTAATGATATGTTTAAAATACATGCTTTTTTTACATTTTGTTTCTTAACACAATGAACTCCAAAAGCTTTTGAGACCGCTATATAGTTTAAGATATGAATTCTGCATCCAGGGAAGTTCCCAGGTTGATGAGTCCAGCAGCCAGAAAACATCCAGCTCCGTGCATGCCAAGGAGGCTCTTATAGAAATTGATTACAGCAACTTAAATGAGGATCTCAAGGTACTTCAAAGATTTCTACTAACTGAAAAGTCAATATATTGTCTAAGAGGATATTATGGATATTTTACGTAAAACAACAGCCAGTCAGAGACTGCTGGTCTGTGTTCATAGGACGCTCTCTCGGAAGAGGAGATTAAGGCTGAGATGAACACTCTACAGCAGAGGCTGAATGAGCAGCAGAGCATTCTTCAGCGCATCAGTGCACCCAACATGAAGGCCATGGAGAAACTGGAGAGTGTTAGGGACAAGTTCCAGGAGACCAGTGATGGTAAACCACTAAACAGCATCTACAGTCTCCAAATTAAATGTTCTTAAATGGTCCTTGGTTAGGATGTTTTATTCTAAAAAAATATAAAACTGTAATTATAAAATGACCTGTACATTATGCTTCATCATGTTCTAGGCTGAATAGGCAGATATATGTTAATCGCTTGGTTTTCAAGACATCACAATGGCAGTGAATTCAAAATAGGCTGTTTAAGCAGCACAGTCTTCATATATGTACTATGTAATATATATATATATATATATATATATATATATATATTTTTTTTAGCATCACAGCCCTTTATTATTAAGTGGAGCTCTTTAAGGGTTTAGGAGATCATTCAGATGTTGACAAATGAGATTTATGATTTTATTATCTATTATTCTCAGGAATCATTAGGCCTTTTATCAAACCAAAGCCTTTACAGATTACATTACAGAACCTCCTCTGGTCAAATGAACTGATAGTCAATGCTTATTTATGACTCTTCTACAGAGTTTGAAGCAGCACGAAAGAGAGCTAAGAAAGCAAAGCAGGCGTTCGAGCAGATCAAGAAGGAGAGATTTGACCGTTTCAATACCTGCTTTGAATCGGTCGCCACCAATATCGATGAGATCTACAAAGCCCTCTCTCGTAACAGCAGTGCACAGGTCTGAAATAAACACTGTTGATGTTTTAAGGCCGTGGATCTTCCTTAGAATTTCAAAATGCTTTCTGGGTATTAGAGGAACAGTCTAACATGTTAGAGAAACAGTCTAACAGTCATGTAACAATAAGTGCAGTGTAGTAGATGGATTCTAAACTAGATTTGAAATTAAATGATCTGTTGCTTTCCAGGCATTCCTTGGCCCAGAGAACCCTGAGGAGCCATACTTGGATGGCATCAATTACAATTGTGTGGCTCCAGGCAAGAGATTCAGGCCAATGGACAACTTGTCTGGAGGAGAGAAGACAGTGGCAGCGCTGGCTCTACTTTTTGCTATTCACAGGTGGGACAAAATGATTTAGTTCCGAAGTCTTAGTTCACTTTATTCCGTAATGCCACTGAATCTTATATACACTAACATTGTGTTGTCTTTTCAAATGTGTTTTAATATAATCTCCCTCTAAGCTACAAACCAGCTCCTTTCTTTGTTCTTGATGAGATTGATGCTGCACTTGACAACACAAACATTGGCAAGGTCTGTATACATCACAGTGTTCACCTATTATTACATCACAGTGGCCATCTGTTATTACATCACAGTGGTTATCTGTTATTACATCACAGTGGTTACCTGTTATTACAGCACAGTGGTCATGTTATTACACCACAATGGTCATCTATTATTACATCACAGTGGTCACCTATTATTACATCATAGTTGTCACCTATTATGACATCACAATGGTCACCTATTACTACATCATAGTCATCATCTATTATTACATCACAGTGGTCATGTTACTACACCACAATGGTCATCTATTATTACACCACAGTTGTCATCTGTTATTACATCACAATGGTCATCAATTATTACATCACAGTGGTCATCAATTATTACATCACAGTGGTGATGTTATTACATCACAGTTTTTATCTGTTATTACTTCACATCAAGTACATTCTTCAAACCATAATGATTTTGCATTTTATTGCCATAGGAATCTGTCAAATTATATTTTACTATAAAGACATTAAAAACAGGCCAATTCCTTATACAGGCATTTTCTGTAGCCGGCTGTCTTAAGTGTGGTCTGTGATGACACACTTGGTTGGTTGGTAGATTGATTAATTAATGTGTGTGTATGTGTGTGTGTGTGTGTGTGTGTGTGTGTGTGTGTGTGTGAAAACCTGTTCAACCTTTTATCACATAATATAAAGGTTCTCCCATGAACCATTCTTTTTGGAACCAGAAGTATTTTAGCTATCAGGCAAAGAACCCTTTCTGACACCTTTATTTTTGAGAGTGCGATTTTGTCTTTGTGACAGACTGCTCTACATTCATAAAACTCTTTTGCACGGGTGTGTTCTTTCATATGTGAATCTTTAAAAAGCCATACAAAAACACTGGCAAAGTCTGTGTACGTTTGTGCTTAAAATATAGTGATTTTACAAAACTGTTGTTCATTAATCTGGCAGGTGTACGGCATGAATTATATGTTGTTTATACATGCAGGTTGCCAATTACATAAAAGACCAGTCAGTCCAGAACTTCCAGGCCATTGTCATCTCCCTAAAGGAAGAGTTCTACACAAAGGCTGATTCGCTCATAGGAGTCTACCCGGAGGTTTGTGTTTACTGAGTAAACTAAACAACACTGCCTAACTAAACAAAATGAACAATGAACAGTATGTCCAAATGCATCCCTGCCATGTCCCTTGAAATGCATAAACTGTTAAAGGGCTCATATCATGGAAAATGCCATTTCTCTGCTTGTTTGAAATTAGTTTAAAGTAGTATATATACAGAGTTATGTGTACCATTAAAGAACATACAGTTCACTCCCCAGTTCATACAGTCTATACTAAAGTTATGCTGCAAAAAGAGCCTGCTTTAATTGAGCTGTTTTTGTCATGTCACAAGAACCTATCCATGTACTCTATTCAGCCTACAGCAGATCAGCCCTGAATATTTGCAGTAAAGTTAGAAGGAGTTTTTCAGCCTGGACTGGATTTGAATGCAGCATGATACAAGACAGTCAGCCAGAACAGAGCCCCTTTAAACCATGACTTTCAAATGTGTTAGAATCTATTGGAAACAGAAACTTAGGAAACGGTCATGTTAAATGAAATATGACTGTTTTAGGTACATAAAACCACATAAACTTCAGAAGTGGAGGTCTTCCTCACCAAATCTACCCTTAGCTGATGGTAAAAATGTCATGTAAGGACCTACATTATACCATCTTTTTCACTGTGTTTGCTGTTATACTAATAACTGATTTTCCACAGCAAGGAGATTGCGTCATCAGCAAAGTGCTGACCTTTGACCTCTCCCAGTATCCTGACGCTAATCCAAATCCCAACGATTAGATCAACTGGATTTGAAAGTATTGAACGATAAAAGAATGGTCAACAGACCAATTCTATGGACATTACTGTCTAGATAAATGTACCGTCATGGACAACGCTGTGCTGTTCTGTTCAGTAAACAACGGTTCTGTGTGGTGTGCATGATTTTACATGTACTCTGTCAGTCATTGTTCCTTTGACAATTATTAGATGCTCTAAAAACTGTGAATGCTGAAATAGACCTGTGCCAACTGCGTCTAAATAATACTAATCAAGTGTGCTTGCCACAAACTGCCTGGTAAATGTTTTAGTCATGTTTCGACTGGTCTGCAGTATTTATTAATAGTGATGCTCTCATTCACGTTATTGTAATACCTTGTTAATACTGTGCCTTCCTTTGCCGTCTCTTTTGATCATGGCTTAATGAAAGTATTGCAAGTCTTACTGTGTAAGTGGAAACTATAGATTCACCTTTCATGTAGCACTTACTAATACTTAAATGGTCTGTTTAATGTAATGTATGTACAAGAGTCATTTCAGCTCAGATCTAGTGATTTCATAGTTACCAACTATAAACACACTTTGTTCAAAAATATTCACAGTAAGAGATTTTGATACTTGTGAGTCTAAATGTGAGAGATGTGTTGCTACTGAATTACTTCAAGTCAATTAGTGTGTTAGATTTCATTCCTGTCATTGTTTTACTGAATAAATCTGTTTTCTCTAAAACAGAGTCCCTGTAGTGGAGCCACAGGGTCCCATTAAAGAGAAATGCTAGGGTTCCTTTTTCATCCAGAAATGGGACACACAGGTACATGTATATTTTCCACAAATAACATCCTGGTATAGTAGGAATCATAACATGATTCAGTGCTGCACATCATTGCTGAAAGTGTTTCTCCTTTGGACTTTTAGATTTAGTTTTGTAGCATTACTGGGTCAAGAATGGAAATGGCCAGATAAATACTGAAGTATTGATACCTCTCATTCTGATGTTTTCTTCAAAGACTTGACCCTTTTTTGCCAGTACTTTATATTTGTAATTTTATTAAACCAAATATGCATTTGTGGTAGAAAAGCGTGAGGGGAAGATCAGCAATCAAATGTATAGGATACACATGTAACGTCCTGAACCATCTTAAGGATCTCAATTTTATAGTAACTTGTCAATGAAGTGGCACATATAGGTTTAGACTGGACAATGTTTACATATATTTAGGTCTGAATCTTCTCATTTTCACTGTGGAAATCCCCAAATCCTCTATTATTGTAGACAGGTGGCCAGATGGTGATTCAAATTGTAGAAAAAAAATGGTATCATAAGCAATGGTATCACACATCCCACCCTAAAATTGTCCCTGTAGATCTGTGTTAATACAAGATTAATTGCTGCAGGATTCATATAAGAATATTACAGTAAATTCAAATTACTACAGGACAGTACAGTCAATGAAGTTGCATATACAGGCTTAGACTGTACAATCCATTTAAAGTAGGTGCTGATAAACATATTGTCTGAATCTTCTCATTTTCACTGTGGAAATCCCACATTCCAATTTTAATGTAGACAAGAAGACTTCGAAAAATGGCAATGGTATCGGAATATATATCACTTGGTACTGGATCAAAAGGAGATGGGATCGCCCATTCCACACTAAAACGGTCCCTTTAAAAAAAAACACTAGACGCAACACGAACTGCTACATGATTCATAAAAATATAACAGTAAAGTTAAAAAGTTAGGTTACCCTGTCGACTAATAAAAAACCTGCAGTATTTCTATAAAGGTGTTTTGTTTTTTTTTTAATTTAAGTGTCTGCATGCATGGTGGCGTCAACTTTCACGTGGTGTCCCTGCACAGCCAGACTAGCTTGTATGAGGGCCTCCGTGCTGCCTGCTGATTGGCTGCCTGGCGCTTCTTCTGGGTTCCACTCCAGTGTGTCAGTGAGGGAGATCCTTCACAACTCCGAGCACTTGGGCTCCTAGATCTTCTTTTCAAGAACCGTACAGAGGTTCTACTCCAGCTTTCCACGATGGACGACATTAAAGACGGCTGGTTCACCGAGAAGTGCACGCTATGGCCCGGACAGGCCATGAGTCTCCAGGTGGAGGAGGTTCTGTACCATAAAAAATCCAAGTTTCAGGATGTGATGGTGTTCAAGAGGTGAGTCGAGCTCCTGCACCGCCACATATCTTCTCCTTAGCTGTCTGGCTAACTCTCCAGCTAGCCGGCTCCTGTGGCTCCAGTTCCGGGGTCGTGCATAAATTTAAACGAGCTTTACTGACCTCCACCATTTCACTCCTCCTGCTTCTTCTCACCATCTTCCTTCTTTCCTAAAATAGCTCGTTAGCTCTCGTTTCTCTGTGTATAGCTGCAGCTCCTCGCGTGTTTCCAGCACACGAGGCTTCGTGTCCGCTCCATCTTAAATAGTGCTGCAGGCATTAACCGTATTTAAGGTGGAACGGAAAAGTTGGAACGAGAAGCTTCATCCCAGTGTGCTAAGTTAGCTGTCCAGCATAACGTGACGATCTCTGGTCTTAGTCTTGGTTCGAAGAGTTTTAACATCAGCTCTGGGTTGTTTAGACCTCAGATAGATTGTGTATATAGCTGAGAAGTTGGGAGTGTTTTCTGGAAAGTCTGGAGGCTCCGCATGCTCCTGATGCTGTCTGTTCTTGTGGCATTTAGTCAAATCTGTTCATTATAGTTCACGTACAGTTACATTAGACTGTGCTAGATTGTATTGTATTGTGTGCTGTCATGTCACTGACTCTTCGGTGCTGGCGATTTAATGATAGTTAAAATAGCGTTACTGGTGTATATTTATATTTGAGCTGGAACTGACAGTCCTGCTTCTGCAGCCACGTGAGATTTTCTTCACTGAGCTTTAATTCATTACTGCAGCTCTAGAACACGGACAGCAAATAATGTTTCTTTCTTTCTATCTGTCTGTCTTTCTACCTTTTATGACTTTCTATCATTCTTTCTTTTTTTACTTTCTCTCTACCTTTCCTTCTACATTTTTTCTCTATTGCTTTTCTTTCTTTGTAAATATTCTCCTGTAAATATTCATTCTTTCTTGCTCCCATCTTTCTCTTTACTTTGACCGTTCTTTCTTTCGTTCTTTCTCTGTAAACATTCTCCTGTCTGCAGTAAAACCTATGGAAACGTCCTGGTGTTGGATGGAGTAATCCAGTGTACGGAGCGTGATGAATTTTCATACCAAGAAATGATTGCCAATCTCCCCTTGTGCTGCCACCCTTGCCCCAAGAAGGTAAGTAGTTAATATGATTTGTTTTTTATTTTTTTGGGGTTGACTATGTAGAAGTAATTGGTCTTCACAGAAAGACTTGCTGTGATGTTGGAGGAAATGACTCCGTATGACAGGAAGCATGGCAGATGGTACCCCACACGCTTTGGTGCTAAATAGAATCTTTCTCTCTCTGTGCAGGTGCTGATCATTGGAGGAGGAGATGGTGGGGTGCTGAGGGAGGTTGTGAAGCATCCAGTGGTCGAATCTGTTGTTCAGTGTGAGATTGATGAGGTTCGTACTGGCTGATGTTTGAAATTCTCTTTCTGCATCTGTTGAAAGCTGTCTGAAGCCCTGAAGAAAACAAGCAGTAGCAATTAGATGTATTGATTGAAGTTTTTCCACTTTCTCCTTTCAGTGCCTCAATGTTTATTTTTTGGTCAAGAGAAAATTACATAGACCTCTGAATAACGACCTTTGGCTCTGTAGATCCGTGTTAATACAAGATGAATTGCTGCAGGATTCTTTATAAGAATATTACAGTAAATTCAGATTATTACAGGACAGTACAGTCAATGAAGTTGCAGATACAGGCTGAGACTGTACAATCCATTTAAAGTAGGTGCTGATAAACATATTGTCTGAATCTTCTCATTTTCACTGTGGAAATCCCACATTCCAGTTTTAATGTAGACAAGAAGACTTTGAAAAATGGCAATGGTATCGGAATATATATAGAAAAAAAACTTTCTCCTTTCAGTGCCTCAATGTTTCTTTTTTTTTTTTTTTTAGGTCAAGAGAAAATTACAAAGACCTCTAAATAATGACCTTGGCCTCTCTTTTTAAAGGGTGTTGTTATGTGGGTTTAGTATTTTACACTAAAGCAGACTCTGGAGGAGATAACATATGATTATTTTGCATACAGGACGTCATTAACGTGTCAAAAAAGTATCTCCCTGGAATGGCAAAAGGATTCTTCAGCCCCAAGCTGTCTCTGAATGTCGGAGATGGCTTTGAGTTCATGAAGCAGAATCAGGATGCATTTGATGTCATCATAACGGACTCCTCAGACCCTGTTGGTAAGCAGCAATAACTCTTGTTTTCTTTGTGTGATGTAATAATGATCCTTCAATCCATCCTAAAGCTCAAATCCTAATGAAATGCAGTTTATTACTGAAAACTCTTCCTTGTCACAGGTCCGGCTGAAAGCTTATTCAAAGAGTCCTATTACCAGCTGATGAAAACAGCCCTTCGTGAGGGTGGAATCCTTTGTTGTCAAGGTTAATGCAGTTTCACACTTGCACACAGCTTTCACTTTAAGAATTGTTATACAGATCTCTGAATGTAAATAAGACTTACTTTGGGTTTTGCAGGAGAATGTCAGTGGCTGCATCTGGAGCTGATCAAAGAAATGCGCACCTTTTGTAAGACCCTCTTTCCTGTAGTGGACTACGCCTATTGCACCATACCCACCTACCCAAGCGGTCAAATCGGGTTCATGCTCTGCAGTAAAAACTCGGTAAATATTCATATTTATATTAGGTATTTTTTCATCATCCTTCATGACCTGCACTTTACGTCATGTTGTAACCGAACTGAAGGCACGCATGCTTTACTTTCCACAGCAAACAAATTTCCGTGAACCGGTACGAGAGTTATCAAGGGATGAGATTGAGAGCATGAACCTGAAATATTACAACCCTGAAATCCACCGAGCTGCATTCATCCTACCAGAATTTGCCAGAAAGGTGACTACTTGTGGTGAATACTTGTGGCTAATTTCATGACATAGTATTGAGTAATGTAGAGTTTCTTAATCTTACTTTGTTATTCGGGCCAACTGATGTGAAAAAGCTTTTAAGGAGCTAAAATTCTGATTACTGATATCAGCAATTACAGTTTAACACGGACTAAAGTCAAACCCCAGGAAGTTTTTTGCAGCTGTGAAAGGTGTCTTGTGTTAAGGCTTACAACTGTAATAAAAGTGGCCAGATCGTGACTCAAGGTGGTTGTTTTCACACCAGAGGTTTCTGTAACATTATAAACAAACCCACTGCACATTGGTGCATTATCAGTGGGATATGTCCCACCTTATAAATGTTATTTACAATGTAATGTACAGATGTGGTGCTTGCCATAATCCATTACCAAAAATGTATTTTTCTTTCTGGTTTTTCTCAGGTACTAAGTGAAGCGTAACCAGCTTCCTGGCTGCCATCTTGTCTTACGCTGCCTTCTGTGAAAACAGGACGAACCCGTGAGCAGTTGCAGTACGTGTCTCCCGGCTCTCTCTCCCCAGCCTGCCTGCTGCTCTGGTTGAACGTGAAAAGGGAACGTCTGGGGGGATTTCTGACAGTCCTCATTCTCTCCAGAGCTTCCCTAAAGACTTGCTGTTGGATTTTTATTTATTTGCTTTGACCTGTTTTTCCTGTACCTTTTATCTACAATCAATGTTCAACTTCACAGCCACATACAAAATCATGACTGTGTTCCGGTTGAAGCCCAGAATTTTTGGGGGGGTCATGATATCAGTGTACTATGGAATCTGTCTGAAATGTAAAGCTTCTCAGTTTAAATTGATGCAAAATTCGTCTTATTTTGTGTGGCGCAGTCGCAGGAGGATGCCGTTACATTCCGCAACGGGTGTTAATAATTGACACCATGGAAATCCATAACCATCTTTTAAAACAGCATTCTTATGGAAGAAGCAGCAGTTGAATTTGGCAGCTGTTCAAACATTCGTTAATGCTTATATTTCACTGTTTTCTGTCTCTAAATCTGCAAGGAAGAAAAAAACACTCAGGTCAAAAAGCAGCCGCATGTTTAATTATATAATGTACACGCTTATCCCAGAGATGGCAGATTGTTGGCTAACTAATCAAAAGTAGACGATTAACATGAATATACTAGTTTTAGTCTAAAATAAGCTAATACTGTGTAACCTCAATTACAAAGTTAGAATTAATACATAATAAAGACCTTTGGTTGCCCCCTTATAGATGATGATATTACGCTTGTTTGATTTGTAATAAAACAGTCTGTGGATGATCTCGGGTTTATCCCGAAAGGGTGTGGGGTCTGACTATAAGGAACTTGCTGTGGTTTACTGCTTTGATTTTTTATTTTTATTTTTTCCCTAAAGAATACATACGACTGCCATGTGAGGCTGACTTAAATAGAAATTAGATATTTTGTATGAAATATGAATTATGTGATGTATTGGTGTACTCTTGCAACTTGCTGGAATTAGGTCACGATTTTATGTACAATGTGAAATGTCTCAGAAAAGGAGTGAGAAATCAATGTGAAATGTGGTTTTAAAGGCAAAACCAAATGGATGGTCCACTCGAAGTTAAATCAATAGGATATTTTTAAACTGTTCTTGGGGAGACGGTGAATGTCCTTTAGGAGGTGTGTCCGCAGGCCATTCTCATGTACTCACTGTCTTAATAGAAGCCAGGGGGTACCTATTTCAGCATCTCATGTTCATAAAATCAGTTTAATTTTGCAATATCCATATGTTCTTTTGAAATTAAATATATAATGAAAAACTGCATTTGTTTTTTTAATGAGTAACAGAAGACAACTCCCTCTACTGGGGTGAACAAGCACTGGAAAATAAAGGAGAGGGCGCCCGTCGCGGTAACATCTACTGCCAGTGGCCAGGCCTTACGTTTCTTAAATATTTTAAACAGCATATTTAGAGCATAATCATGATTTAAAAGCATAAGAACAGTTTTAAAACATAAATGCCAATTATATTTTTTGTCCCTCCCTTGTTTTGGCGCCCCCCCTGGCCCATATGCACCGCATATACTGCATACCCCATTTTTGCGCCACTGCCCTGATGTAAATATATTAGCCATTAATAAAGCCTTATTCCAACAAGCATCAGTTGTCAAAACACTTTGAGGTGCCATGACATTAAAAATGAGGAACCTTTTCAATGCTTGTTGAAATGAGCTATTATAAATGCTCATGGTAGGTTTATGTCGGTTGTTAAAGGCTTATGTAGGGGCCATGTAGTCTGACAAATCTGTCCTTAAGCTCCCAGTGTTGGTCCTGGAATGGCTATGCTGTGCACTTATTTTTTTTTGTTTCCAGCACACCTGATCCAACTATTCAGCTCATCAATAGTCTTTCCTGTGTTTATTTGAGTAATTTAGATCAGGAAATGTGCAAGGCAGGGGGCTTCATAACCTAAATTGTATTGCCAAAATTATGTGGACTCTAAGGGTCGGTTTCCCAGACAGGGATTAAGCCTAGTCTTGGACTACCCTTTCCTTTTCAATGGAAAATCTCCATTCACAGCATTACTTAAACCAGGACTGTCCGGGAAACCAACCCTAAATGAGCTTGTTGGACATCCCATCCCAAAGTAACTTGCATTAATATGGAATTAGCCCCTTGCCCCGTTTGTGGTTGTAATTCCTCCATTAATAAAATATATTAAAAAAAAAACATTTTTACTATTATTGTTATTATTAACAGTGTGCGTGGCTTAAACACCTGAGTTCAGTAATTGGGAGTGGTCACCACTGTTGTCCAACTGGTGCTTGTTCTGAAGCAGAAAATCATGGCAGCAATCGCAATTCTAACCACTAGATGGCGTTAGAAACCTTTCAGTGACGTGTACTCTTTATTTTCAAATCCAACTGAGTCTCCAAGACAAGAACTGAATCTAAACATCTGTACACTAATATCAAGTGCATTTGTGATGAATAGAATAGACTATCCCCCAAGCACCTTTAACCTCTGACTGTTCAGTATATATTTTGGCTTAACAGTTACCCGGCATTTCAGTAGTTCAAACACTTGCTAAATGGTCTAATAAACTATACACACATCAATAAATAGAGCTCACTCAGATATAGGGCTTTGTGATGTACAATCTTTAATGTCACCACTTCCCAGGTCTCCACAGATTACGGTTAGTGTTGCACTAATTTAAAAGCAATTTAACATGAATAAAATGAGTGTTTTAATGTGTAAATGGTACGCTACAAATTGAATTATTATCTGGATGTCATGTGAAGCTTCTATGTGGGTAATTGGTCACATGACCAATGTCATTTACTTCAAGCATGATCCTGTGCAAGAAGATTCTGCACCATAAGATTCTGGCAAGATTCTGCACCACAATTCTCCAAAATAGGGTAAATGAAACATGATGCAATTACAGATGCAATTATAATATGTGGTGTATCACTAAAGGGTCTGTTAAAGGTTTGCCTAACTCTTGATTCCATATTGGATGTGCAAGAACATGATATCACAGTGAGTACTACAGGCAGAATTTAATGGTTAACTCTATTAATGAAATTATTCATTTTACATTTTTTGTATTTGGGTATAATTGCTCAGCACATGCAGCTTTTCACATTTGCATCTGCTGTAGTTATTTTTTTACTAACTTACACAACATTTTCTGAAAAGGCATGTAGTTTACATCAGTGGCCTCTCCAGGAATTGAAAAAAAAATTCTTATCTAAATGTGACTTATACTACTCATATAGCTGGCTAACGTGAACATTTTGGAATAAAGGGTTAAATGTAGCATCTGTAGAGGACTTGCCTATAGAGCTTATTGGAAACCCATCATCCATGTCAATCCATGATCAAAACGGAAACCATCCAGCCCCAATCCAACACGATCAAAACTGAAGCTATTTATAAACGGTGTGACATTATATTGTCATTTTTTTATTTTATTTTAAACTCGCCATTTGTGATTTATTCATGAAACATATTTGCAATAGTCAGTTCAAAGATTTCGTTGCTGAGAAGGTAAATATATGGTCTCAGAACTCTAACAAAGTCCACTGACGAACTTGCAGGAGAGTGTGCAGCACCGCAGTGCCAGCGGTGTTTTTCTGACGTGTGTTGGTGCTGCACACTCTATATATTTGTTCAGCGGTGGTCAATTGGCATGAATTCTTCAAACGCAGTGTATCAAGATTGCGCTCAGGGGCCAGATCATCTCAGCGCTGCATTAATCTCAACAGAGCTGTAGGGCCTAAAGCCTGGCTGTGTCAGAATGGTGTGAAAAATAGCTAAATGCCTCAAATATCAGCTCTCAGGTCCCTCGACTGGGCTCAGATGTGTACATGCATTCCTAAAAAGGGTGTCCATCAGCTGACACGTGGGTGGGCCAGGAGGATGACCTGTTATGTCATTTAGAGTCAAATTCCACTAAATTACTTTATATCAGCAAAATGAGGGCAGTGATCATTAAGAGAAACAGTAGCTGCTTATTAGGGTGCAAGGCGCTGGACATGTTCAGGGCAGGTTCAAACCAGCTGGTATCTGTGTATAGAGTGATCCTAAAGCTGTTTGAGTTACTCTGTTGGATGCAGAGAAGGCTTAACTGCCTGTCGTGTGTTTTGATTTCAGGCATTTCCATCAACACATTTTAATAATGACTCTGATTTTGAGCAATCTTAGTTGTAACAGTACAATTACTTGCATTTACTTGAAGCATTGCTTAGAAAATCTTTTTTTTTGCCATCAAAAATCTGTATCTGTATTGCTTATGGTTTATCATGTGAATAAAGTTCATTTGAAGTATATTGCCATATTAAACTCACACAGTCGAAATCCATAATCCATAAAAATACTTTTGATAAGCCTTATATGTTAAAGCCAAATAGAGAAAAAAATCAAGCCTGATACAGCAGAATCACTGTGATATCTCTTACAATTTGTTCAGATGCACAATTATGAATTCAGTGCAAAATGAAGTGGATGCATATTCATATTGATCATTTAGAATATAAAAAAATGGGAATTTGAAAATTCAGAATGATTAAATGGGTTGTTTTCTGGTGAAGTACAGGTGCAGAGCCAACATGTCCCATCTTTACAAAACCATCAAAATGACTTGCCTTGACCATCGTAGGTGTCAGACGATTCAATAACATTCTGTGAACAGAGAGAGAGTAGAATCATTAAAGGGAGGATGAACAGCACTGAAAAGAGATCTGTTTGTAGGATGCCGTGCATACAGGTCTGCCATTAAAAAATACAGTAAATCAAAGAGAGAGAAAATTCACTAGCATTACTAAGTGGATTCGAATGCTGTTTATGTGCCAAGTGAGAATGCATAAACTGAACTGTATATTAAGACAGAAGAAGAGTATTCAGACACTTTTTTGTCTCTTAATGCACTGCAAAGCCATATATCCAAGGGCATATAATGTATTCTTATAGGAACAGAAATGTATTTATAAGCATAAAAATATAGTATCATTAGTACTGGTTGCATATCCAGGGCCCCCACAATGATTGACAACCTCATTAAAGATGACTGAAAAGGCTCATTAAAAATCACTTTATCAGTTATCATCTTAATATTACATTGAAAATATGTTTTATTTGAGGCAATTTAGTCCGAAAAATAAAACAAGCATTAAAGTAATTTATTTAAAACACAATCACATTTGTCACTATTATTGGCATCCCAAGAGTTTTGAGGAGACATAATGATTGTGATGAAAAAGTATGATCCCATATATATTTAACAAATTTTAAGCTGGCCATAGGGTTTAGGAACTTATAAGCAGTAATCAGTGATTTCCTATTTTACTGGGGTATGAAAATGAGGTGACTAAGGGTCCAGTTCTCTTACTCTTCCATCACCACGGGAAAGAAGCATTTCATCATAAAGTGCTACTCAATTTAAAATGCCCATATCAACAGTCAGGGCAGTTATTTAGATGTTTAAGAAATGCAAAACTATCATGAGCCAGCATGGAAGGAAACACAAGGAAAAAATGACAAAATCACAGAATTAGAGTTTGACAACATCTTGGAGTCACCACGCATCCAAATCCACCATAAGACTTCACCTCCATACCAACAAACCATCTTTTCAACACAAGCAAAAGCACTTGGAGTTTGCTGGACACCACTGGAACTTTAACTGGGACTGTGTGCTGTGGTCAAATGAATAAAAAAATAATGGAAATATGGAAATAAAGATTGCTACAGAGAAAAGCACCTAATACCATGTCTTAAATATGGTGGAGGATCTGTGACTCTGTGGCAAGGTTTCTCCTCCAAAGGCCCTTACAATGTTTTTCATACACATGGCGTTATGGGTTCTAGGAAGTGCCAGGAGATCTCAAATCACAGCCTGGCTGCCTCTATCAAGAAGCTAAAACTTGGTTGTGTTTGGATCTTAAGGCAGGACAATGATCCAAAGCACACACCAAAATCCACTCAAAATTGGTTAAATGAACAGTGGATCAAGCTTTTGTCATGACCATCCCAGCCCTCCGGCCTAAACACTGTTCCTGAGCTCAGGAACAGTGTGCATGAGAGAAAACCAAGGATCTGGAGAGATTCTGCATTGAGGAATTGTTCAAAATCACTTCTTCTGTGTTATAGAGTCCTATAAAACGCTATGAAAAAGACTATTCTGAAGGCAAAAGGGGGCTGCAAAAAAAAAGGGGTGCCAGTAATTAAATTACATACATTCTTTAAAATCATTTTTTAATAAATAGAAATATTACATTTTTATAAATTCTCATAAATATTTAGTAAACGTTAAGGGGAATTTCCATGAGCATTTTTTCACTCATATTAAATAAATGGTGCCAATCTACAAAACTCCTTTTCCCCTTTTTTTGAGATGTAGCTGTCCTTTATACTGTGTCAGAATTTCTTGATAAAGAGACCAGTATAAAATCTTGCTTCATTAACTTACACTGAAAGTTAAGCAGGTTTTTCCCTTCTCGTATAATGTTACTTCTTTACTTTATTGTCTTGGAGACAACTTATAGTGGAAGTTAATGTGAAAAAAAAAACTTTTTCCAAATGCTTTTGGACCACTTCTGACTGATTCATGATCATAATTCAACACCATGGAAGGAGCAACAGCTATTTTCATATTCTGCCAAAAAAAAAAAAAGAAACAAGACTGGAGATGCATGTACTTAAATACAAATATAATTCAATCATCCACTGAAAAGCTGGGCTTTCAGGGCTTCTTTGTAAAGAATTTGAATATCAGATCATATTTGTCGTCACTGACTTTTGTAATACTGCTTTTACTGATGTCAGGACCATTTATAGCCGTCTGACGTGCGTGTGGTGGCACCACCAGTGAAAAGGCTGGTTTAGGAGGTTAACTACTCCGTGCTTTCGTTAGTCCCTAAGCCTCCTACTCCCCCCCCATTCCCCTCCCCTTCCCTTCCATCATCCACCAACCCCTGCGTCAACAGGAGACCGGCAGCCTGGGGTATATAAGAGGCGGCCACCTCAATATCAAAGCTCAAGACACTTCAGCTGGGAAGAGAAGCAGCTGCAGCATCTCCTAACTCTCACTCTGCACACACTCTCCTCACTAGTTCTTCGTGTTTGCTGGTTTGTCACGCTTAGTTTCGCCTTGGCAAACTCTTTCTCCCTCTCTCTCCATCTCTTTCTCTATCTCTCTCTCACTTTCAGACTCTGCCTCTCTTTCTCATCTTTTCCTCTCCACTCATTTTGTCAGCATGCAGCTCTTGGCCAGCTTAGTGTCTCTGCTGCTGGTGCTGTACAGTGTGAGGGCAGCGGCCGTGCTTCCAGTAGAGGAGAGGAGCCCCACGCACACCAGGGTGAGTCCACATCCCCTACTGGGATTTCAGCGCTGAAAAAAGGGATGCATTGAATTGGCTTGAATGTGTGCATCACTTCCACATGAATCAAATATTTGACATCAACCCAAATATTGCCAAAATTGAGTAAACTGAAAGAGAAAATGGTGTTGATGTAATATTTTCATGTGGGAATTGTGTATATAGTTCAATCGGGTCTTGCAGTCAGATTTTGCAGACACTTTATATTTTGTGGAAGTGCCTTATTTTTATGAGACTGGAAACAAATACTTCTTTAGTGTAAAGTTTTGTCCTAATGGAAATGTAATAGGAGCTTTTAAAATCCAAATCTAAACTACCTTGGAAGTAAACACTTGGAGCTGATTGTGGCACTTTATCATACACACTCTGATGCAGCTCTAGAGTCGTTTTGTAATTCTGTGATTAAGCACATTTGTCTTTCATTAATTTGCTTTACAAAAAGCACCTCTTCACTGCATTGAGCAAAAATGAAAGTGTCAAAAAGAAGGTTCCCTGGAGCCATGCCATAAAAAAAACCACTTTTAGCTCCAAGAACCAACAAAAGGCTCTTCAAAGATGCATGCTTGCAAATTAAAAGAGTGAAGAGCGTAAAGTTTAATGAACGTCCACACTTCACAAAAAGATCAATGAGAAGCTTCTTCTAGAAGCGAGCCAGGAAGCGTCGAGGAACCCTTTGCCTTCTAGAGTGTAACTGGCTTTGCTCTCCTCAGGAGCTGAGTAAGGAACGAAAAGAGTTGTTCCTGAAGCTGGTCTCAGGTCTGCTGGATGGAGTGGACAACAACGTGCTGACCGGGGAGCTGATGCCCTTGGAGGCGGAGGAGCCGCTGGAGTCGCGGCTAGAGGAGAGGGCCGTCTACAACCGGCTATCACAGCTGCCCCAGAGAGACCGCAAAGCCCCCTGTAAAAATTTCTTCTGGAAAACCTTCACGTCCTGCTAACAGTGCCAGCCTCCTTACAGGTTCCTCCGTCTGAACACCCACCTCCTCCTCCTCCTCAGAGCCCCCCTCCGACATGAACTGTGCGCACCTTCACTGTACATACCATCAGCACTGCTGTGGAAAGAAGGGTTACCGTGGACTTTACTGATGCAGCCAGTTTGTTAAAGATACTGATGATTATATTTATCTATTTATTGACCGACTGACTTATTATTTATTTATTTATTTCCTTGTTTGTTGAACATCTCAGACCAATAAAGCATGGTGAAGCGATTTGCTTTTTGACAAGGGATGTCTCATTCTCTGTGGTCAGCCCTCCCCACCCAAAGAAACCATTAAATTGTTTTATCCCAAAGGATAAATAAATGTGTAACCGATCAAAGAGTCAGGTGCGTTGTCTTTTCGGGAGGAATGTCTGTAAATGGGTACATTTTCACAAAAGGCCACTTTATCACACAGTACACCCATTAACGATCAATTTTATTATACATTTTATAATCATTTTATAATTATAATCTCTCTTTTGCCTATTGTAATGAAATACACCGTTATTGTCAGAGCAGTTAAACATACAAATAGAATATACTGCAATATTTTTTCCATATATGACCTTATCGTATAGGTTTATTCCCTATTTCATTACCGTTTTATCAAGACAAAACTGGTCACAGTGGATTTAATTTTTAATAGAGAATGCTCCAAGTAAAAAGGACTGGTCTGGCAATTCCTCTTGATTATTCCTGCTCACAGGTACACACATGTGTCTCATACGTATACAACAGGGGCATGAACTGAATCATGATCTCTGCTGCGGCATGACTGTCATGCTGCAGCTTTTCCCCCGTTAACATAACTGAGGCTTGGTCGTCTCTTGGCTTCCTAGAACTGCACTCGGTTGGTAATTGCTCTCCAACTGTGCTGAAACTTGCCTTCATACAAAACAAACATTATAATCATCAGTAACTGTTAAACATGTTGCATAAATTATATAAGAACCAGCCTCAGAGATGGTGAACCTTTTAGTAAACACTACATAAATTCTGTGAAATGTCTATTCTCATATTCTCCTGTGATGTAAAAATGTTTAAAAAAAAAAAAAGAAAAAGGTATGTTAAGTGAAGTCCAAAACCCCAAAACTCCAACTCACACTCTTACGTCTTTCCTTATGCAATGGCATGAAACATAATAGGGGTAGCGAGGAATGGAGCCGAGGCAGAACGCTCCTTCATGGAGCCGAAATCACTGCAAACCTTCAGACGAATGACTCATCAGAGTGAATTATTCTAATCTTTTGTGGGTAAAATGTTTTGTAAAGTAGACTTCTTGGAAAGAGGTGTACTCATGTGTGTTCATAAGAAATCTCTGAGTATTTTGTGTAGTCATGTCCATAAACGCAACTTACAATCAAACATAAAGGTGCTAAATAATGGTTCTTTCACTAATGACACAGAAGAAACATCCTTTCAAAGGACGGTTTATCATAGATCCGTTTTGGACATGTGAGGGTTCTCTTATACATACACATTGTATGTACATCTATTTTTCATTATATATCTATATTTACACAAGTATCAAAAAAGGACACAGTAACATACAATATATGCATATGCTGTTGGTAGTGGTACACATAAAAGAAATATCAATGCTGTATTTTGCATGATACCCTTTTAGAGACACAAAAAGTTGTCACAAATCCATTTGACATCAGCTGTTAATCTTTTTAAAAGCATATATTGAAAATTGTGTTGGCCTTTTGG
This sequence comes from Bryconaethiops microstoma, assembly GCA_037577275.1. NCBI lineage: Eukaryota > Metazoa > Chordata > Actinopteri > Characiformes > Alestidae > Bryconaethiops > Bryconaethiops microstoma. Next base: position 27,119,743 of record JBBJLS010000134.1, on the reverse strand, counting down.
AATGAAACCCCTTATAGATCAACATATACTTAAATACTGAAAATTGACACAGCTATTGAACAACACTCTTAACCACTATTTAACCAATAATACCCTTAACAAATATTTTGTATATGAGGAAATATCTATGTACATGCATTTTTCTTGTTTGGAATGTTGGTGCATATTGGTATACATATACATTTCAACATGAATTGCGTTTACATTTTGTGTATTAAGAAATATGTGTACATGTATTTTCTAGTTGAATAGGAAGTGTCTCAATACATGGTTTCAGACTAACAATCTGAGTGAAAAGTAGACATTTAACATGTTCTGAATTTTTTGGCATTTGCTATGTTCCCCTTTAGCTGCAGGTGGATTAACTTAGACAAGCTTCTGAGAGTCTGACGCTTGAACTTGAATAGTGACCCAGACAGAATCTTGATTTTTTAAAAATGTATTTTCTTTTGTTCATTTCCATGTTTAATTAAAAAACTAAACCAGTGTGGTCTTAGACCTTCAGGCGCCACCCCCAACAAACTTTTCCACATTAAGTGTAAAGAGTTCATTTGTCATACATGAACACACCACAGCCCATCACACAGTGTGAACAACGCAAAATTATTCACTGCATTTAACCTTCCGATTGCAGGGGCAGATCCCTAACCACCAGCTGCCCCATATGTAAACAAACCCATTTATTATTTTTTTGCAATTGTACATTCAAGTCAATAAGTTGGATCATTTGGAAGCTTTACTTTAAGACAGATTCCAATTGACCTAATAGTAATCTAAAAAAAACCCTAAATATTTCTGTTCCAAATGTGCCATGAAAGAAACATCTCAGTTACTTAAATACATTTTAAATCAGAATAAAAGTGACTTTTTTAAAGATCTGTTTACTGAAATGTTCTGTAGGGACACAAAAGTAGTTCTCTCTAAAGAACCCTTTTAGCACCTTTTATTTTGGGTAATGTAGGAGCAGGATGTCCCAATGGGTAAATAAATATATAATTCGTCAGGTGCATTGTCTTTTTTTTTTTAGGAGGCATGTTTATAAAGGCGTACATGTTTTACAAAATACCACTTCATCACACACTACATTTACTATAGGCAATAGAGAGATATGTTATAATATGTCTCTATTGCCTATAGTAATTACATATACTGTTATTGCTTTAGATGGAGTATCCACATATGAAGGCAAAATGAAGCCTCAATAATTATTAAAACAATCAGTTCCTTTTTGCTGACACTCGGCTGCAGCAAATATTCTGTGGGTCTCTGGAGAGGGACCTGAGTGCGGTATAAGCCGCTCAACTTCATAAACCTCTCTCTGTGCGGAGACAACCTTCAGTGAATTAATGACCACATAACAGCTGCTCACCTGGAGCTAATAAACCGTTCTGTCTGTGACCCATTCCACCTGCTGCTCCCTTTCCAGCTCACAAGATCATTCTGATACTCCCTGCCTTCGTCCTGGATTCCATCAATAACTGTCTTTGTTCCTTTCTCTCTAATATTGAAATTATTAGTGCTAGTCATATACCTCAACAGATTACTACTGCCATAATATTACCATCATATTTTGTCTTTCAGATTAGAATTATTGATAAATTTTTAAATGCATACATTTTCAAAAAAATTAGATATATACTTAGGGTGTATATATTATATTACACATTATATTTCCTAATATGTCCTAGTTAGGGGCAGGCAGCTGGTGGCCTAGTGGTTAGAGAGTTGCACCTGTGATCAGAAGGCCATGGATTTGAATCCCAGGACTGCTAGTGGCATATGTTTAGGATCATTGTCCTTCTGCAAGATCCAACCACAACCGACTTATAGAATTATAGTAGAGGCCGCCAGTTTTTCAGATAATTCACAATCCAGGATGCCATATACCCTAACAAGGTTCCCAGGGCCTTTATGTGAACAAACAGTCCTAAAACATCTAAATAAAGGAAGAAAATCCTCAGGTGGTTTATTTGTTAATCTCCCTGTAAATGTATAACTAAAGGAATTTAGCCTGTCACCTATATTTATATTTACCATTTACCATACCTATATTTACGGTTAGAATAAAAAAACACCTCATCCCAGATGCAATTGCTGGGGTCCCTTCCCTAAGTGTCCTTGACTGGTTTGACTGCTTTCGACTCCACACGCGCCCCCATTCAAGGGCAACTGCTGTTCAAAAGCTCTGGCAGGGATTGTTGCTCCTGTTGCTGTGGAATAGAGACTCTCAAACTACTCCTCACTCAGACTCCGACAAAAAACTGCCTCTACTGACTCTTAACTGTACCTACTCTATAAGCCATAGACAGTCAATCTGTTCAACAGTAATTAAGTGTGTACACAAAGGCCTTCTATTGTTACTTTTCTCCATAGATACTCACATCCTCTCTCTCCGGGGCAACCAGAGGATGAGTTCCCCTTCTGAGTCTTGGTTCCTCCAAAGGTGTCTTCCACCAGTTTTAGGGAGTTTATTCACACCTCTGTTGCCCTTGGCTTGCTTAGTAGGGGCTCAGACCTGGATTCTGTAAAACTGCTTTGTGACAACATTGGTTGTAAAAAGCGCTATAGAAATAAAATAGAATTTTATTGAATTTAAAAGGGTGAAATACTAATGGGAACATTTTTCAGTCTCATATTTTTCATAAAAGTTTCCAGCCATGCCAATAACTGTGACAGTGTTTTTGTTAAAATATTTATCAATTAAGGTTTTTCTCTCTTGGTCTAAATTTACTTCAGTTAAAGGTCAGGGCTTTTGTCAGATTCTTAGTGTGTGATCAAGCTCATCACACACATTTTTATGAATTATTTTTTATTATCACCTTTCTTAAGAATGTCAGGAATAATTAATATTGGCATCCTTCATTATATGATTAATAACGAAATTACTAGTGTACGAAATTACTAGTTAGTTGTTTAGTATATTTAATAGTCTTTGTTTAATGCAATTTCAGATTTGGTTTGTAGGTATGAAACAGTTTAACGAAGATTTTAAAAATCAGCACATAAAATATATTGAAATGTGTAAATTCTACACATTTGAATCATATTAAAAATAAATATTTGAGTAATATTATAGTTGTGAATATAAATGAATGCAAAATAAGTCTTTAATTAAGGAAAACGACCCACGATTGTAATATGATGAAAGATATAATGCATATACATTAATATTTTGGATGATGCACAGACATGCAAATTTCAAGATGTCAGCGACCGGAAAATTCCCTGGAGGTACTGTCTGTATTAACTGTCTTTTTAATAAACTACCTGTGCACTTTAAAAGTTCTCAATGTCTCGTTTTAAATGTCAGGGCCCTCAGAATTCTAGAAATGAAGTGTGCAGCTACTTTGAGCCTTGTTAATGGTGTAAAAATAGCGATTCATCTGCACTGGCTACGTGATGCCCCAATCGCTAGCATTATCAGCCTAGTAGAGCCTTGAGGTTAGCATCGGCTATAAGCGCTGTGTTTCGGAATTCAAGGGGCGGGGGGGCAATGTAGGTGGGCTACTCGACAAAGGTTCATACTCGTTATCATGTTTCAATACACCCCAGGTCCATTTCACACCGAACTTCTCCTTTAACCTGCCACTTTTAGACGAGTTTTTGAAAGCACATGTTAAATGAAGCCTCTGTTGTTACGGTGATGTGACTGTTCAGTCAAAGCTCTTCTGTGGAGAAAGGGCCAGTCATGTTAACCAACAAATTAAGGGGGAAAAATCCTAACGGAGGACTGAACATCATTAGGAACATGACGGAAACAATGTGGGACTGTCCAAACTGTTCACGCCGACGCTGTGTTAAAGCGGAGGTCAGTCAGGGTGCATAGTATGACATGGCTAAAAGGAGCCGTCCATTTTCAGCACGGATCCTCTGGTCCGTCTCCGATGTGATAGATTCTGTCTGAATGATTCCGATGAATGACTTTTTTTGGTTATTAATCTAAAAGTGCTGTGTGTGGTGGAGAAAACGCTGTCCGCTACACAAGTGCCCTGAGCAACAATGGGTGCATTCTAAATGCACATCAAAGCTGCTGCCTGTAACCAAAGCATTCTGATTGGCTTTCCTTTGATGTGGAGCCGTGCTGCTACCTTTGCGTGAATTTGAAATTCATATGTAACGTCTGCCGTGTTTAGTTTAGGGAAGAGCATTGGCTTCCCTCTCCCCACACAAAGTAATGTCTGGAGTTTCTCTCACTAGTGAGAATAAAGGTTTCTAAAGAGAAATATTCTGAGCAGTAATCTCATGATTCACTTATCCTGCATCTAGAAAGTGATGTGAACGTCAGTGACCCACATAAAGATCTCAACTTCTGCTTGATCTTTTTTGCTCTTAAAGACTATTCAATGCTTTTTGCTTCATGAATGATGCTCACTTGACATCTAACATTTCTCATGAAGTCCAAAAACATCAATTACAGACAAAGGAAACATCAACATCATCTGATATTTCAAATTATGTTAAGATTATTAATAACAATTAAATGAATTTGGGCTTGCACCAATTTGGAGAAAAAGATTTGATGCAATGTTACAGAAAGTGGTATTAAACAAAGCTGCACACTAACAATATACAGTCATATACGTATGTTTGCAGTAAACTCAACAAACATATGCATTATGTACAAAAAGGTACCACAAAATGTTCTTTGGGTGATGCCATCGAAGAACCACTTCTCAATAAACTTCAAAATGCTTCTTCAAATTAACATATCATTATATATTCACAGTGTACTGTATTAAAACACCAAAACATAAAAATGCATTCGATACTAATTATCTAGAGTTGTATATACGTATGTCAGTCTGTATCCAATTTAGTGTTGTCTTAAAAGAAGTGAGACTAACCAAGTTTAGAATCCTTCTTAAACGGCTGTTAGAAACAGTGGAGAGTGTTTGAACAGCTCCTCAGGTTTCAAGCTTCACCTCAGTGTCTTTTCCTATTTAGATCACACACACACAGTCTGTTCCTCTAGATGAGCAAATGCCAAGCGCGCTCCTATTTTGGCCTTGGGTAAATTTAAGGCAACGGAAATTCACACCTCATTTTTGAAACCTTTTTCTTCAAGGAAATGTGTGAAAAGGCAGGGCATGACCAGGGGCAGCTCATTTATTATGATGCTTGTGTTCTCCCCAGCCACAATATCACTGTGTAAGTGAGAGGAAATTACCTCATAGGTGACAAATGGAAGGTGATGGCGAAGGACGTCAAAAGGACACACAGTTACATTTTTAAAAGATTGGGCATTTGTTTTCTTCTGATTTGTTGTCAGGCGCAATGCGCTTTGAGACAGTGGGGCAGGCGGGATAATCGAAAGACATGGCCCCTCAGCTGTTGAAAGACTGTTTGTATTTGTCTTCAGACGACAGCTGACTAATGTTACAGTTCTGAATAAACATGCAGTTTGAAATTCCCAAACGTTTGTAGACACCTGCTCATCCAATGTTTCTTATGAAATCAAGGGTATTAATAGAAAGTCTGACTCCCTTTGGTGCAGTGAAAACCTCCAGTTTTTGTGAAAGATGTTGGAAAATTGCTATGTAGATTTGATTGTATTCAGTCACATAAGAATTATTGAAGTACTTATGTTGGATGATTAGTTCTAGACCACAAACATCACTAAAACCCTCAAAAGTGTTAGATGGATAGAATGCAGTTCTCCTGCTCCACAGCCAAGTGCTACCCAGTGGGTTCATGACAATATCTGATTTTTTAAAATCCAAATACATGATGATATTGTACATTAATAATGTAGAAATAGAACTAGATTTGACTGAAATAACATTCCAGAGAAATATAATGCTTATTTGTAGAGGGTGAAAAAGTAAAAGTAATAAAATGCAGATATTTCAGCACAGTATTGCAGAGCACAATTAATAGGCCTATATCATCAAATATATCTGAAATACTCTTCAAATTTAAACATCTGTTCAATGCCAATATGGTTTGAGCAAACATCTACCAATAATATTTAAAAATTATGTAAATATTATTACAATGTCTTTCCAGTATCATTGTGCATTCCAGGTGTAGAAATAAGAGTTTAACTTGTCCAGAGTATTTCTATTACATTTGCCCTATGAGTGCTGGGTTAGACTCAGATGGATGGATGGATCTAGGTTTTTCAAATCAGGGGCCACAAATAGTCACATTATACATTACGTATATCTGCCAGCTCTGTGCACAATTATTTTTACTGTTCATCATCATCTTGCTGTGTCTAAATATTTTCTGTACTAGTAAAGAGGAGATAGAGCGGCCCTGGTATTGGCCTTGGATGTTTTTTGATCTGTTGTTCTCTCTCTCTGTTCCTGTCCCTGCTCTCCAGCCGAGTCATTTTTACTGGCTCTGCTTCTTTTTAGACAAAAACTACTGACCATCTGCCCGTGCCTTTCTTTTCATCCTTTCTTTCTGTTAAACATTACAGTTAACAGATACAATTAAATATTCATGGTTTTGAGTCGCAGGAAGGATACAATTGTCTGGATATGTTTGGACTTGGAGTGCAGCACAAGATATCCATACCATCCAAGTAAGTGCATCCGAGGACACTCACACTGCATTAGGTCTGCGCTGACAGTGTGTCGATGGCAACGTATGGTCCTGAGGGGCTTTATCTATCCTAGTCAGTCAAGCCTGATTTGTTTCATTGGTGACATTTGAGGAGAGGTGGAGTTGAGCGTGTTGCACAAACATAAGGGTGAGTAGTTGAGAGCAAATGCAAAAGGAAATCACAAAGTGGGACGGAAACTGAAATGTCAACTAAGGGGGTTGCATGATGAGGGGCAGTTTTAAGAAACAAAGAGTTCACAATGGGTGTATTTGTTATATCTGAGTCATTGTGTTAAAAACTATCATTCTCCTTCAGGAACAGCATATCGTTACAGTATTTAGGCTTGCTTCGCCTCATACGAAAGACTTACAAGGGCAAATACAGATCGCGCGTCTCTGAGAGTGATGAGTGGGCACAAAGCAAGTGGGAAGTTGATATCATGTCAGAGTGACATTAAGAGTCGAAGTAACTCAAGCATGTCATGCTTATTTTTTGTTTTAGCAATTGCTATTTATGAATTATACATGAACATAATGTCGCTTTACAAACTATCGGAAGCCAATGCTTGAAAACCTGCTGTGAACTACATGATAAACGATATGAAACAATAAATAAGTAGTGACAGTAAGTAGACTGTTTCGCTATTGACGCCATCTCATTTATGAGATACACTTTTGGTCATCACAATGTTTTAATTCTACATAAAGTAACAACAATCTACAGCGCTATGTAGTGGCCTAGCACTAAACTCCCCCTGTCCCAGCAAAAGTGAGGCCTTAGTGTGGTTGGAACATGGGTGTGCTGTGGCCTTTAGTGGTAACACAGACAAATCTCTGTTTTGTAAATTCGTGGCTTCTTGCCCCAATTGTAAAATCTGATTAGCTGAGTAGTGCTGCACTACTGAAATTATTTAATAAGTCTGTTGTATTTCGTGACTGTTTTATGTGTTAGCCATGGGAATATCACCAACACCCTGTCTCCAGATACTTTTCTATTTCATATTACTTCTATTTCATATTAAAACAATGACCCTTTCTTCTTACATTTTCTGGACGAGTCATCTCACAATGTCTGCCAAATCCATAATGCTGGCTGCAGACACACTCTCATCGTTGTACACCACTGAAATAGTATCAGTTTTAAACAGCACAAATAGGTGCTCATTCATTTGAAACAGCCCACAATCTGGATGGTGCATTTTTTTTCAGTGACCGATATTAGAGGGTCGAATTGTACCTTTATTGTACTTAGAAATAGAACTGCAAGATTTCACAATTAGAGTGAGAATTTACTGATGTTTACTATCAAGCTGCATTCATTTTATTATGTGCATGTTTTACATCCAGTCCTTGTGGGGCTACCTCCCTGCCCCTACACCAGTGGCGCCATATAAACTTCAGTCAAAATGTTTGGAATGACTTGTAATTATTATAATCATCATTTACTGACATTTTATTTAGGAAGCAATAGGCAGTTATTTGTTAAAATAATTATTTAAAGATCCAATCAGTGAAATGTCATTTAAGGACAAAAAGTAGTTATTCTGTGTCATTTGGATACTTTTGCATTATGTTTTTGTTCCATCAGGCTGGTGAGCTGAAATGTACTACATCGTCTTTGGTCAAACCAAGGATTCTGTGAGTATCTCTGTAAAAAAATGTGCTTGAAGGGCTGAACAGGTGACCATTTGTGGAAGAAATAGATATTCATGCAGGCACTAATGATGCCTGGTGTGTTGGGCCGTGATTGTTTTGCTAGTCAGCGCTGGGTAAAAGCATATCATTATCCTGCTGTGCTCTCCTCACTGAGCCGATCTAGGAGAAAATTAGATGTCACAGACATGAAGAAGGGGTGCGGGACGTAACCATAGAGACCTCGTCAAGTGCAGCGGGGGCCACATCAAGAGGAGGGACAGAGGTCTTATGATGAGACTATAAGGGGACGTGGGACATACTCTTCCTATGCCATTACCCTGTGACTCCTACCCATGACATGTTTTTATGTGTCAGAATTCAGTCTGATATCGGACAGCTGTTTCCACTTCTGTATGGTAAACTATTCCAGCCTTCAGTCCAGTTAAACTCTTACTAATGTTAACTGAAAGTTTCCAGACTAAAATATATTTTAAGAGGTTAGATTTCCATTATTTTCCACTATTACTTTTAGAAATATTAAGTTGAATGGCTAATTCAAGAAACTATAACTTCTTAAAATTGTGACAGCTGGTCTGTCCAAGTTCACCCAAAAATGTGTTCTTTCATAGCAATCGTCCTGAGGTTAGACAAACTTTCAGGATGGGGGGTTCTATATAGAACCAGAAAAAGGTTCCTTGATGTGCAAGAATAGTGGAACCTATTGGTGATATATAGAACCACTTTTGAAAAGTCTCCTCATCACAGAGAACAACCATTTAAAAGGGAAATCCCACCAACTTAAAAAAAAATCTGCATATCTGAATCAAGACAAATAAAGCAATTTAGAGTGTTCAATGAGGAATGTTCTAGAAAAATAATTTAAAACTGCTCACAGTGGTGATGAAGGACGCAGCCTTTGGAAGCATTTAATGCCTCTCAATGCTAAGCCTCTAAAATAGTTTTTGTGGTTGTATACAAAAGTGTGGTCTTTACTAAAAGCTATGACCCCCCCTTACTAAGGGTGTTGGGTTTATCAAATGACTGGGTATTGATCTGGGACACTTTATATCATGCAAGTAGAGTTTGACTCAGGTTTGAGTTGGGAGACTCTTCACCACAGTAGTGAGGCTTCACTAGGCCAGTATGTTTGGTGGCAACAGAGTTAAACTGGGCTGGAGTCTTTGCACTTTAAAACCAATAGCCAAGGACTTTACACCTTATAGTCTGATTACAGGGGGTCCTCAAGTTATGACACAGATCCGTTCCTACGACAGTAATGTAACCCAAATTGTGGTGTAAGTCGAAACACACTCTTGCCTAAGTCACTTACCAATCCTAATACAGTAGTAAAATCATAATCTAGAATATAAAAATGCAACTAAGCCACAGAAAAAGGAAAAGGACATAAATATACTGTACTTGTACATTGTACTGCAGTAATAGAAAATATGACAAAAAAAGAGTGTAAGAACATTTGCGCTTTTAACAGTCCAAAATGGCGTAGGTACGCCAACCCTTTCACTCGTACGCCGCGTCACTGTGTATTCTGCATATACTGTGCATTCTTCTGCCATGTGCAACCAAATTAGTTATGGGAGTGAGCACCGTAAACTCGAAACGACGAAACCCGAGGACCCCCCGTATATATTATTTGTGATTAGTAATGCATTCTGAATCCACAGGTTTTATCAAAAAACGAGGCTGTGCACTACGAGGTTGTCCACTACATTGTTGCCAACATTCTGTAGCTCTTGTCCAACCTCGCAACAGTTGCAACAAACACATTTGTGCACAGAGCACAAAAAGGTCGATTTAGGACCTTGTAGTGTGAATGATCCTATTTGTTCCTCACCACTTAATCTTCATTCTTGTAATGCAGCCTTCTGTTGATTGCCCTTTCACTTGCAAATATATCTGCTTGAATGATTTGGTTGATTCCTGCTTCTGGCTGTTTATTTTTCACTTTTGTATGAGAGTATATTTGCATTAGTTTTCCAAGTCGACTGAAAAAGTGCTTCTGCATGTCACTCCAGACGAGAGCATCTGTTTAATGGCATAAGTGTGAATGTAAAGACCTTTTATCTGTTTCCTGTGGATGATATTATGTCATTTGTGGCTCTTATGAAATGAATAACAAGCTCTGTGACTGTGAAACAACCCATTTAAACTGTCGCCGCAATGACACATCTCATCTTAAAGAACTGCTGGTTCAAAAGCTCGGAAAGATGAACGTAAAAGCGCACGCTGATGTTAAGAGATACGGAATACTCACATAATGAACATAAAGTCTGTGTAACGTAATTACGGTTTGACTAAGCGTATTCAGATATTTTTCAAGAAAACAGAGCTCAAATGCGTCACCTTTGCTAGAGAAACAGAAAGTCATTCGCTACAAGCTTTTCCTTTTTCCTTACCATGAGCCAGAGGCAACTAAGTTAACAAGCAGAGAGGATGTTGGAGCAGCAGCTCATTAGCTGTGCTATGACTCTGTCATATATCCTCCCTTTCTTTCTCTGTGTGGTGCAATTACTGGAAATGGACTAGGGATGAAGGACCCTGGTACTGAGCATCTTGTATAAACACTGAAATGACCTGTCAGACGTACTCTAAGTATTTCGATCTCAGTCAGGCCACTTGTGGAGCAAAGCATGAAATTAGTCCAGGTTTACAGAGCCTTTGAACCAGTAATAGATTTGGTGCAATAGTGCTGGAATGAGAATATTGAGCCATTTACTGGAACGAAGTCATCATCCTCAAGATGCACAGAGAGCAACCAAAGCATTGTGATACGACGGAACTTGATTGAGGATGTTCTAACAATTGTTTAGCCCTACAGATGTAGATACAAGCAAACAAGCCTCAAAGGATATGTAAGACATTATTTGCTTGAACTTCTTCTGTTTCAGGAGGGTTTGTATGTATCCATAGATGCCAACCAAGAGGGGATGGGATGAGGTGGAGGTCCCACCAAAACTTTAGACAGAGCAATGCCCTGTAGAGCAATGTTGGGAGCTGTAGTCGATCAGCCAAGAAATATACAGTGTACCCAAATTTTGCTTCTATAGTTCAGCAGTGACACTATGAGGCTAATATAACTGATAAACACTAGAAGTCAATAGTCACCCATAAATACACCCCCAAAAATAAAACTTCCCTGTGTAGCTGAACACTATGGATGCCCATTTTAGACAACAGGATCTGTTTTCACAAACCACTTCAGGAGCAAGTGAGCTGATCTAGAATCATTTTTAAATTACCATCAAACAAATCTGATTCAAAAACGGTCCTCCTTAGTCCTCTTCTGATTGCTTTGTGAACATCAATCCTATTGTTGTCTGAAAAGACTGACTATAGCTGCGAAGTTTGGTTCATTTTTGTTGTACCTAAATCACATAACAATGCCTTTGGCTTACTCACTAGGGGCTCGAACCTGGATTTATAAAACATCAGTTGTAAAAAGGGCTATATTAATAACTGAAGTGAATTGAAGTTGAATTAAACTGGGACAGAAATGTGCTGTATTTGCAGTAAGTGTGGCTTTTCTGTTGAGTCTCCTCTGAATGTATGGTTCCTTTTGGGACAGATCTACCAAAGAAAATGAGTTCTGCAAATAAAAAGGACAAAACTTAAATCCTGCAGTAGAACTCATCCTTCACATTGTAAGAGTGTAGTGCCATGAAGTAACATACCTTTATATGATGTAATATCTGGCTGTAAAGAGGAGTAAAAGCCCCATATTGATTATTATGTATGCGCCAGTTCATTAAATGTTACGAAATACAACACAATTCCTGATGAAGTGACTGATTTCCATTGCAAACTGGACTTGAAAGCTGCTTTTATTTTCTTTTTACTTAATGTCAGTCACAATGAAGACACGAAATGAAAATTCTTTAGGGAGTAGCTTAAGTGTAAAGGTTAAGAGAGAGTGCCATTCGCTGTCTTGCAGCATTATACTTTGAGTACCTAAGATGTGAATATGTGCTATTAAATTTGATTATTTTACTCTTTTTTTCCAGTCTTAATGTCAGTCAGCTTCACCTCAGTGCACGCTGGTCCGTGGCTCTATTTGCCATGTTAATTCTAACCTCAGACTTATCACACTTTTCATTACATACTGACATCCCTGTCCAATCCCATTGGGGAGCTCAAAATGAAATGTCGGAATTTAATGAAATCGCTAACTAACTCCAGTTTCACTCCTAGAAATAGACATATATATGTACTAAACAAAGGGGGCTTTCATTTTGGTGGTCTAAAAACAAATAGGCTGACTAGGCTGATCAAATTACATTAAAATAACTTAATATTTACACAAAGCATTTCTCCAACTCCGTGGTCATTCAGATTTCGTCATGCAGTGAAGGCCGCCATCAGGGCCAATTCTATGGTGAGGCTGGGTTGGGTATTGGCTTGACCTGACTCAGAAGGTCGGAAATAAATGTGCTAGGAATGAAATGAGCCAGCTGATTCATTCAACACTGACTAAAAAGTGACAGTAAGCCCTGGTGAAAATGTTGGGAGGGGGCTCAGGGGAGTGAGAGCTCAAACATGGAAATGTGTGTGTGTGTGTGTGTGTGTGTGTGTGTGTGTGTGTGTGTATGTGTGTGTATGTCTGTTTCTGTCTTTATGTGTGTGTGTGTGTGTGTGTGTGTGTGTGGAGGGGTGGTATGTAGGTTTCATGTTTTATTCATGTATTAGCGTTTTATCAAAAAAAGGGTGCTGGTGATCAAACAATGTGACATAGCTTAATAACATAAAATGTTTCCAAAATTATCAGTAAATTTGCTGCTTACCGGCATTGTTCACTGGATAGCACTACAGGACAGTATTATATTTCTTTCTGAAGAAAGTCCACAGACCCAGCTGTATCACTAGTGAAATCATGAGAGTAATCCAAAGAGGATTAGAGTCATGATATCCCCCTCAGATCCTGATTCTAACGATGTGAAGGTGGGGGGCTGATTCTTGTAATCATTTCTGGATTGGGTGCGTGGCAGCCCCTTGGTAAGTTAGGGGTAATTAAATTCCTGTATGCATATTTGAGCTAAATGTGTGCTGCCTTAGAGTGTTGAACCATGCCGGAAAAAAAGACTAATCAAAAGCTAGGTCACCACATACTGCTAAAGTACCCCAGTGTGTGTTAATTGTGACAGGCCCCGGCTCGCTGATGCGTGCCAACAAGCACAGCGGTAGCCGAGGCAAAAATGGTGGGAAGCGAGGCAGGCTGACGCTGCACAGCCTTTTAAACCCTAAAGCTAATGCTGGGGGAATTACTGTTGATAAATCGAGGCTGAATTCTCCTGCATTGAGCTTTAGCCCTGACGTCACATTGCCATTACTCTTTCAATTTAGGTCTTCATGCATCTTCTGCGAGAATTAAAGTCCCCATATGGCCTTTTCCACACTTGCAAGGTCCTGTAGGCATTTGCCAATTGAGTCAGCCTGACACAATAGTCCGAGCCCATATAGCGTTTTGTTTCGGACGATAGAAAGTGATGAGGAGAAATGGTACACAGGTGCTGCAGCAACTGCTGAGTTTAATTCAGGTTGACGGAAAAGCAAATTATTGAATAATGCCAGCCCAGATTAGGCCCCACTGAAAACATGGTGTTGCTCCCAGTGATGATTTTCTATGAAATCTTCCCCAGAATACATCACAATTCACCATTGAGTCTAAAGGGGGTTTGATGCATGACACACTTTCTGACGATAAAGTAATGCAGAAGTCTGTCCAGGACTGCTCCGAAATCCATTCTTGAAGTTAGATCATTTTATATGGACAGATTAAGGTTAAAAGTCTAGCCTGCCACAAAGAATCATAAACAGAAATATAGACTCGCATACACACATGGGTGCGCGCGCACACATACATACGCACACACACACACACACACACAAACACACACACACACACACACACACACACTGAAATGTGATATATAAATTCTTCAGGCTGTGTCTCATTTATTTGGTGTAAACTGTCCACCCTATGCCTCTCTGAATCAAGCTGTGTTTCACTCTAACCTTTTAGAAGCCACAACGACACTGAAACATTACGGGTCTCTCTGAGAGAACATAATTGTTGTGTGGTGAACACACAGGAGTATTTTGACATTCAAGGTCAGAGTATTGATCCCATTCACCACTTCTAGCGTTCTGCCTTCTGGCCTTAGGGGCAGTGGACACACCAGCGCATTTAGTGAGAAAAAGAAATCTTTCTTCTGTTTCAGAAAAGCGAAGAGGCTACAAAAACGCAAAGCTTCAAATCCGTTTGGAGTACTGAAAATCCACACAAGATTCTCCCTCTAGACATTCTTCCATAAAAACCCTTCATCAAACCAGATTCATTTGAAGGGTCCCTATCTTGCATTATTTTTTTTCTAGTGTTTTTTTTTTTTTTTAATCCATTTATTAATGTGGTTTTATGTGCCAAAAAGTAATTTCTTCATTAACATTTTCCAGTCTCTCTTTATCTTTTAGAATAAAACAGGCCGTTTTTGTTACTGTGCCTGTAAGACTGACACACGTAAATTACCCTTGTTCTGGTTGACTGCTCCTCTATTGTGCCCCAATTAAAAAGCAGTCCCAGTTGAAACGCTGCTTATAACATCAATATCAGTGGGTGGAGTTAAACTGTAGTTATCAGAATAGACTGATTGTCACACGCATATTTTAGTTTTTAAGTGTGTATGTGAAAGTTTAGGCACCCCACTCCCATTACACACGATGTGGATTTTCTAAGTGAAAACAATTTAAAAACACCTCTGCATGAAAGAAACTAAAATATGACATATTTCTGAAATGTGTACTGCACAGTGTACAATAATGTATACTAATAATGCATAATAATGTGCTGCATTTAACATATTAGGTGAAAATGAAAAATGTGGTGTGTCCAAAAATGTGGACATTTAGCACGACCTCCCATGGTCTGAAATCAGTCTTCTCTCCCACAAATGGAGCCTCACACCTCTCTCCTGTTCATACCTCAACATTTTGTCCTTTGAATTCCATTGCGTCACTATCACCCATGCAAAATATTCTTCTCTTTGATGGAAAAATTGAGCCTGCCAACTAGTCTCCACTCATCGACTTTAGCCTACTTTCTTCAGCTCCTGACAACCTGCAACTCTACCCCAGCCCCACTTGACACTATCTCATCACCCACTCTTCTGGGTGTCCTCAGTGCTCATATTATAAATGGCTCCATGCCAACAGGCCATGTTCCAGCTGCCTTCAAATGCCTTCAAAAAGACACCAGTCCTCAAAAAGCCTATGATGTAAACAGCTACAGATCAGTATTTGATGCCGAATCAGTGTTTCTGCTCCGCATTGGTTAGTGTCCTACCTTGAGGGTCGCAATAATCTGGTGTCATGGAAAGGATCTATATTTGCCGTGGGAGAACTCACCACTGGTGTTCTTCAGGGATCAGTGAACGGCCTCATTCTCTTTTCCTAATACACTCACACTCTTGATATCTTCACAGGTTTACCTACTACATTTATACTGATGACACTCAACTCATCCTCTACTTTCCTCCAAGCGACACTAAAAATTCAGCTCGGATCTTTGCATGTTTGATTAACTTTGCCCTTGGATGATCACCTGAAGCTAAATCCCAGCAAAACAGGACTTCTGTACATGCCGGGGGATGCATTCCCATAACCTGACCTTGTCATTACTATTGAGAATGCTGCCATCACTCCTACATCAGATGCACAGAATCTACATATGATTTTAATCATCTTTCCAAACCTGCAGGTATCTTCTTTATAACATTAGGAGAATTTGTCCATTCCCCACCACTGATATTCATCCAGTGACTTGTCATTTCAAGACTGGACCACTGCAACTGGTTGGCCTTCCTCTGCTCAAAATAGATACACTAGTGGTGGTGGCCTAGTGGTAGGATACTTGCCTGTGGACCAAGAGATCGTGGGTTCGAATCCTACCTCCAGCACACCGCCACTGGGTTCCTGAGCAAGACCCTTAACCCCAAGTTGCTTCAGGGAGACTGTCCCCTGTAGTTAGGGAATGGAAGT
>JBBJLS010000134.1:27081116-27100063 GCA_037577275.1 Bryconaethiops microstoma | reverse complement strand
ATTGATCTCTTTCTCTTTCTCTCTCTCTCTTTCTATATATATAGAATACATATATACACACATTATATATATATATATATATATATATATATATATATTCACAATAGGTATGTAGAAAAAGGAAATAGCTGTAGCAGCTAAATGAAGACTACAAAAATACTTAAGACTTATGAGTGGGGCTGTAGTCACTTAATTATGTTGTCATTTCCTGCCACCATTAGAGTTACTTTGCGTGAAATTCACTCTGGGTAACTTGACTACCCAAATACACACAAATCATGTGTTAATGCATCCTTGAAACAAATGAATCAAGGACATTTCTGGGTGTCTTATCTGTAATTTGGCTAATTGTGAACTTGGGCTGTGATTGATGACATTTCACGAATTCATGAGAACCTAAGTACAGAGAAGAACACATATAAAGAAATGGTCATTACCTCTCTGCTTATGAGGCAGAGCTAACCATAGCTGATCGACTAGTATGTCAGATGCAAACAGGTCTTAGAGAAAGTACTCAGAAGTTTCTTTGAAGGCCTGTTTTCTGATTCTCCCTGCAGTAAGTCTGTACAGCATGTCTGTGCAGAGTTAGTGGAGGAGGCCCTTTAGAGGTAATGTAGGAGGCTGTTCCGTGGTGACTTAGGACAAAACATTGGGTCCACTTTTTAAATTACTTCAGCTGTGGCCCAACAACCTGCGATCTCTCAAGCAGACAAGATGAGAGGGGTCACCGTTTATAGCAGACCCTCACAATCAGCTGGGGCATTCGCGACTGGAAATTACCATTGTCATTTATGTGGATAATTATTATAATCTCCACATACATCAGCCATTACCAGTGTAGTGCATCAGAAATGAGGGCCCTATTATAAGCTTGCTTGTGGCTCATTTGTGGCATTCACTCACTCTCTCTCCCCTCTATCTCTCTTTGAAAGCTCCCACCATTTTTAAATAACAGCTGTAATAACCATTTTATTCCATGCCAAAAGGTAAAAAAAAAAAAATCTATGCGGATCCGGCATTACAAAAGCATAGAATTAATTCTGCACTCAGGATAATTGGAACACAGCATAGCAACAGGCTTTCAACTTTACCTTTTGTTTTTACAGCAATGCAATCTGGTCCCATTCATCGCAGACCCATAGCCTGATTGCCGATGGGAGATGTGCCTCTGCTTGGATCTCTCATTTACCTGCTAACTAGGTGGAAGGAAAAATGAGATGTGAGTGTTTTCTTTATGCGTTTAAGATTCAATGTGCTATAATTACCACAGCTTCACTGAAAGTGATCAAGACAGAGGAGAATGTGATTCAAGGTTCTTTAAACCCCATTGTACGCCTTGGGGTCTTTAACATAAGCTATAATAGCAAGAGTGGAATGCTCTCTGAGGGCCATTTCAGTGATTTTACTCATTTCACACGTTGTTTTAAATCGGATTGCTACATCACTGGGATATCTGTGCTAGAAGCCACACAAATCAATAGGTATATAAAGATAAAAGCCAATGACAGAAATGCAAGCCTTCCTTTGTGTGAAAAACATATAAAATGTAGATGCAAGTGTGAAAGTGTAGATGCTGATGTCACTAATCTGTTCTTTTACTAAAATGCCCTGAATTAGCAAGAGCTCTGACAATGTCAACAATTGGGAAAGTCTATGACTATCGGCCGTATTTACACAGTCTCACTTACTGGACTGGTGGTTCAGTAACCCAGAGTGCACTATGTGGTCATCAGTTTAGCTCCCCTGAATGTGTCCAATGTTGTTTTCTTCAGGGAATGACAGACAGCTAAGAATAATGAAGAGGTAAGCGCCTGATTTAAAGGAGAAGCAAAAACTAAAGAACATTGTTGTTTTGATTGATCTCAGTCCTCAACTCTTCCAACCTAAACTTATTACTCAGTTATTAATCTTAAAATGTATTATTCAGTAACTGCTATGAACTGCTAAGCTGAACTTAACGTGCAGTTTCACCGAAAAACTGTTCCATGGTTGTCCAGGCCTGAAAGTTATTGAGAATATGTAAAAATAATCATACAACTTGAAGGGTCTGTAAGGTAGAGAAACAGAAACATTGTATAATGCTGGCAAGAACACATATAATATTAGCATGCAAACTGAAAATGTTACAAAGTTAGCATTTAGGCTGAACATGTGTTCCATTTGAACTGGTGTTCCAAATGTCGTACTAGTTCCTAGTAGGACATTTTAACAGGAATTTGGATTTCTCACTCAGAAAGTTGGAGGAACCCCAACCCTGACCTCAAAGTTCAAGATGGCTGTTCCATCGTAGTCGTATTTGTATAAACACGGTACAGGCCGACCTCTATCTGTGGATGTGCGGCTGTTGTGTTAAAATACTGTGTAATGCGTTATTATCAACTGGTATTGCTGACAATGGCTAAAAATGGCTAACCTGGCTAGAACCTAGCTTTCTTGTAAAGTAACGTGGTCAAGCTCCGGTTACCCACTTCTGAGGCAAATGGAACACAGCAATGGTAAAATGTTAGTATACAAAAATTGTCTGAATTAAGCATTTCTGTTCAGCATTTTATACTGTTAGCATTTAGGTTGAAGGTTCAGGAATAGAAACATGGTATAATGTTAGCACTTGGGCAGACATTCTTTGAACTAGAGAAATTTATTTTAATTAGTGTAATGGTAAGATGGAATGATGTGAGTAGCATTAATTTAAGCTAGAGAAATGCAACAATTGCATGTTGCTAACCTTTAAGTCAAAGGTATAATTTATCTGATACCAGAGAAATGAAACCATGCTTTTACATTAGTATTTAAGATGATGCACTCTTATAACCAACCTACAGGCTTTTAGAGTTTCAGGAGTTTATTCAATAAATACCTTAACTGACAATGAAAGAATGCTCAGTTTTCTTAAACCTATATGTTGCATGTCTGGTTACAGTGTGTCTGTGGCAGTGGTCAGTCTACTTCCATTGGCCTTGAGCCTGGAATTAACAAGTCTCTTTGGTAGCTTCACTTCACCCAACTTTCCAAATGCATATCCTAATAAGCAGCACATAGTGTGGAATATCACAGGACCAGCAGGACACCGACTTCGACTCTACTTTACCCATTTCAGCCTGGAACCCTCTCTTCACTGTGAATATGACTACTTACAGGTAAGGCCCGAGCATGCCTCTAGTGATTCTGTAAATGGGAAATGCATATGATAAGTGGGATCCAGATCACCAGCTGGGTTTCCAACAGTATCAATCTCCTTTGATGCCTATGCCAGGAATTGCCATCCTGACATTTGGAAATAAGGCATTACCTCTACAGATGTTGCTGGTTGCTCTATAACATGCTGCATAATATGCACTGGAAATGGCTTTGTTGCATTAGACATGCTATATTCAACTTGGATTAGAATTAGTATAATAATTTAAAGGGCCCATGTCATGGAAAAACTCATTTTCTTTGTTTTTTGAAATAAAATAATTAATATAGTATATTACCAATGTTAACGTTTCAAAATGTACAAATTACTGTTCAGCTGCAAAAGCAATATGTTTTTAATTCATTGTTTTTGTGATAAAAGAATAATTCTAAATGAATCCTACAGCCGTTTAGCAAAACCAATTCACGCTAAAGTTTTGGACTGTTTTATACTGGAAAATATATCTGAAAAATAACATGAAGAGAAGTGTTCAAAAAAAGATTATTTACATATGAATTTGTGTTTTCTTTCTGTAAGCGTTGTGCTACAACAGAATCAGAGGATTAGTATGGGCTGTTTAATCCATATACAGTGTAGCAGTGTGCCAGTTCACAAACAGAATGTGTGTGTGTGTGTGTGTGTGTGTGTGTGTGTGTACATGTCTTTATCAATACTAACACGACTGTTCGGCCTAATAGCTTTCCAAACTCACAATTTTATCATACTGGGCTAATATGCAGCTTATGTAAAGAAACGGAACAAACAGGTTTTAAATTTTATAACTGGTTTAAGAACATTATGCTGGAGTTGGAACACAAGAACACAATGTGAAACTATTAGTTCTGCTCTGAGCTGTTTCTGAACCCTGGTGAAAATGTATAATTCTAGAATTGTATGTTGCTGTAGACTGGAGACTCTCAAACTACTCCTCACACAGAGTCGAAAAATAACTATCACTACTTACTCTTAACTGTACCTACTCTATAAGCTACAGACTGCCAGCTGTTCAGCACTGATCGAGTCTGTACCTTTGATTGTTAGTTATCTCTATAGGGTCATCTCTTTTATTCTGCCTCACTCTCTGGGTCGACCAGAGGAGAATGTGTTCCCCTTTTGAGTCTTGGTTCCTTGCAAGGTTTCTTCCTCCGGCTTTAGGGAGTTTTCCACACCCCCCTCACCTTTATCTTGCTCACTAGGGCCTCAGACCTGAATTCTGTAAAGCTGCTTTGTGACAACATTAGTTGTAAAAAGCACTATATAAATAAAACTGAATTGAATTCAATTGGAATGAATTGTCTAAATTTGGGCTTCTGTAAAACTAGGCTTAGCAATGCATAGAAATATAATTACTAAGCTGTTAACAGACCCTTGTGTTGTGTAGTTATTGTCACTGAAGGAGGTGTCTGACGGTTTGATATTATATAGATTTGTTATCCTGTATGAATCAGCCTGTTAAGTCCCTTATAGACTACATTACACAACCTCCTCCAGTGAAAGTAATCCAGCAGGAGCATTACTTTTAGACATTGTCGTGATCGAGCAAATGGAAGTCCTAATTACCCCTTTAATGGAGAATCTAATTGTATGGCGTCAGTGTGGCGAAACTCATGCATATAATCATGTTTTTTTTATTCCATCGAAGAGAAAAGGTACATTTTAGTGTGAACTTATTATTTGTATAGCTCTTATTAGTCATGTCCTGCAACACACAGCCACAGTGTGTTTTGCTTCATGTGTCATGGGTCATGACCTGACTGTCTTTGGTGATGTGACAGGTGTTCACAGAGGGCAACGACACTGTCCGATTCTGTGGTGAGGAAGAAAAAGACTATGAGGATTCTCCAAAGAACACCGTCCTCTACTCCTCCGCAAACACCATGTCTGTCATCTTCAGGTCAGATTACTCCAACGAGGAGCGATTCACAGGCTTCCAGGCTTTTTATTCCACAGAAGGTGATGTATATCATCTATCATGTCTATACTTTAGCAAATTATTGTTTAACTATCGTAAAATGCACCCAATTTAACCCATGACATCCTGATATATTTTTTACTTTTTCTATTCCGTGCTCTTCAAAAAAACCCAAAACAGATCATCAGATCAATCTTTTACAGTAAGGTCACCCTTATTCATAGGTGTTTATGAATAGATAAGAATGAGTTTTTTTACTAGGTCATAAAAACCTTAAAATCATTCATAATCAGTTCTAACATGTAAACAAAGGAGCAGCAGTGAGCTGTTATATGTGATGAATATGAATATCTGATGAAGCTGACAGGAATAATGCTGAGCGATAAGTAACCAGGTCAGGTGAATCACTTTTTGGCGAGCAACAGGTCATTGCTGTCCTTTTCATGTGTATGTTATAACAACCTATTAATAATTTTAGTTTATGGTATGATTAATAACCATTAAACCATTTACAAACCCTTTATCAAAGCAGTCTATTGATAGGTTCACTAGGCTAATGAAATGTTGTCATGAAATGTTGAAGCATTGTAAATGGTTACAAATAAAAAATGACAAACGTTATGAGGTATCTTTGATGATACCCACATAGGCAGTTATTAATTAAGCACAGGCCTGGAATAAAAGGTGCAAAGGTGTTATATTACATGTTGACTTTCACAAATGGATTGCTCTCTTCGATTCTGAACAAACAGCGATGATTAACTATTGAAAACAAACCCCATCTGATGAGTATTCACATTCTTATTTGTAACCCCAATACCCCATTATTCTCATAAAGTCTCTTTGGCATACTCATTTGAGAATGCATAGTGCGTGTGAGTGAATTTTTGCCAATGGGAGCTCTACGGCTAATTGCTCTCTTTTTCACTGTGCACAGACATCGATGAGTGCCTGATTACTGTGGATGGAGAGCCTGTGTGTGACCATTATTGCCACAATTATGTGGGGGGCTATTACTGCACTTGCAGACTGGGATACCAGCTCCATGCCAACAAAAGGGACTGCACTGGTAAGGTGTTGACCTGAAAGCATGAAAACTACAGCCAGCAGTTCATTCGGTTACTAACCACAGTCTTTAAGAAAATATACCTTGTATTAATACTGGAAGTTATCAGAAATGACATTTATGCAGCTGTAATTAAGTACGGCTTTTGAACAGGTTGGAAATGTACAAACAATTGTTGAATGTCATTTATAGCCACAGACCAAAGAGTCACTTATGGAGAAGCCCTAACATTTAGGTACCATAGCAATAAACATCTGAAACAAACAATGTGTTTGACTCATTATCTTTAAGTATCTGTTGTAGAATGCCTTGCCTGCTGGTGTCATTGTTAGTGTTAATGCTTTAGAACTCTGTACAGTTTCCAGGACATTATTGATTAGTTTGCACTTTGAACTGTGTTCTTCTCGCCAGCCACTCAGTCATTGACCGTTGCATCACAGACCCTACTCAAGGTATTTAAGCTGGAAACACTGCTTCCCGCAACCAACCCACAACTCTGCTCTAGTGTAAACAAGTCAAAAGAGTGGTGATTCTGAAAGCTCTCTAACAGAAAGCTGTTAGAGAGCTTTCAGAATCATCAAGTGATTACAATACAAAAATCTTGGCTTAAAAAGTATTTCCTATAATGTATTTATTAGGGAGAGGTACAGACAGGGCATTGCAAGGCAAAATGGGACTCTAAGTTTAAACTTTAAGTTTGCCCCTATTTACTATCAACAACACAAATAAAAACTGGTGCAGGTTCACTGTAGACATCACAACCCTTGGTTCCTATCACCACCACTGTAAAGGAGTCTGAATTGGTAAGTTTTTCAAATGAACCCACTCTGAACTACCTTAAACCATTTTTGAAAAATTGGTGTAATTCTCCATAACAATAACAGTGCCCAAAACATTATTTGAAGTATAACATGGAAGAACCACCTTTGATTCCCCAAATAACCTTTCAGAGTAAACATGACATAAGTAAGGAGAACATTTTCAAAGTTTAAGGAACCTCCACCTAATGTAAACCTTCTAAACTAGTTGTTCAAGCCAACAATCAAAAAAGAAAAACAGAACAACTAAAACCCTGATCTTGTAAAATTAATTCACGAACAGCTTTTATACCGTTTAATATGCATTTTGGTGACATTCAATAGAAGTTAAATGATTCCCAGCTTGGAGAAGAAGCCTCGAATAGAAGCTTTACCCTTTGTGAAGGTTCTTCAAAGCTTTTCATCACAGCCGTCCACTGGGAAATTCTCTAAGGAAGCGAAAGTGCTTGTGATGGAAAGACCTTTCTGGTAATTTTATAAGAGTGTGCAAGCTTAGACTGAAGAGCAGCCATGCTTACCTATACTTTTCCACTAACACAGTCCATAAACACCATGAATGAGCATTAAAGGCTGGCCGGGGCTGGGACTGTGTTTGTTAGTGTTTTCGGCTCTGCGGCAGAGCTGCCACTGTGTGAAGCAGTTGATCTCTGTCAGTCTGAATGAGACTGGGTTAATTACCATTGGTTCCTGGGGGAACAGCAGTGTGGAGAGCAGTGGAAAATTGATACCTGTTAGCTGCTTTAATAGAGCAGTGATGGTGGGTAATTAATCACAATTACCAGCCCAGACATGCTTCTTAATTATTATTCTTTGCCAATAAGGAAGAATGTGACATCATATCATGCAGAAGAAACGGGGATGATGCCCTGCAGCCAAATCTCCCTAATTATATAAATTACCTAACCTTTGCCACCTTCACCAAGCCTCACCATTTTTTACATCTGGTTCACTTGACAGTGAATCGTAACAGTTTGTGAAAACAGAAACTGCTCATCATTCTATTGATTAAAGCTTATGCTGTCACTGTATATCTACAATCTGGTTAAAAGCATTGAAGAAGAATCACAGACTGCTCATTCAAAGTTTAAGCCCATTTGGAGATGTATTGGCCATGACACGGTGCCTAATGCTGCAAAGGACTGACCTTCAGTCTGAATACATTCTTTTTATTTACATTTTTTAATTAGATTGATCATTTTTTGTGCATTTTAACATATTTGCTTGTATATGCCTAGTTTTTTTAGAGTACCCTTTAAAAAAGGCACGTCAGTCTGTACTTATTTAATAAAATCATTGATAGAAGCTTGTTGTGTTTACTCTAGCCTTCACAATACTGGCAGTACTACACTTATTTCATTGTTATGTTTTGACTGGAAACAAATGGTTAAGGAAATGGTATCTTGGTAGACATTGCAAGCAAGCTCTCCTATGGTTAGGCCATGAAGGATTAACAACTAAAATAATAAAGAAGAAATAAACTGGTTTCAATCACTCATATTCTATTAATGATGGGTGGGATCAAATAATGAGAAAACTCTAGGCCTTTGTAAAGACCTTCCCTTTTGGCTTTCTGGAAGTCATAGATATTTCACTGTAAATACAAGCTGTTTCAGTCAGTTGTTAGAAATGGAAAACAGCAGCAACAGAGTTTTGAAGTAAAAGGCCTGAACTGAAAGCCCAGTCACGGTTTGTCACTGCTAAATAGATTTTTCAATGAGGAATCAGCATTAAAACTTTGAGGGACAATCTGTGTCTAGGAAACTGGTCCTGTGATTTTATCACGTATACTTTTTGTATAATTTATAATTATGCTTGTACTTTATTTGAACTGTTATGTTTTTAATCTATCCAAAGTGGTGTGTGTATGTGTGTGTGTTTGTGTGCGCTTATCTTATTATTATTATCAGTAGTAGTAGTAGTAGTAGTAGTAGTAGTAGTAGTAGTAGTAATACTTCGATTTTCTTTTCTCACCCCACAGTGGAGTGCAGTGGTCAGGTGCTCCTGAAGAGGTCGGGGGAATTGACCAGCCCTGAGTATCCAGCTGCGTACCCCAGAATGAGTCAGTGTGACTACACCATCAGCCTGCTGGAGGGCTTCCAAGTGAGCCTGGACTTTGAGGAGCCGTTTGACGTAGAGACACATCCTGACGTGGCCTGTCCGTATGACATTCTGAAGGTAGGTGCTTTGACTGCCAGCAGGAGTTGACAACAATCTAACTAGGAAAGGAAAGAGGAAATCTAGCCTGAAATACAAGGCACAGCACCTGCATGTTCAATTTCAAAGTACTGGTCTTCCAATATCGTTCCACTTCTAAGGACATGAAATGTTTGACTGGTGTCGTTTCAACTCTAGAAGAAAAGCTAATCAATTGTTTCAATACTTTACTGAAGGATCTTAACATAGATCAGATTCCAAATGTTCTCCTAGTCCAATCTGATACCATTACATAAAAATAGGATCAATTTTGGTTTATTTGATGGGTTTATCGAACAAACACAGTCTCAAAAGAAAAATAAACAGTCAAAAGTCAGAGAGTAAAAGGGGATGAGGACATCCATTTCCACACTTAAATGCATAAGTGAGTTTTGAAGTAGAAGCATTTTTCCTTGTACACGACACATTTTTGAACCAGTTTAAACGCAGATTCTGTAGAACATGAGAAGGCCTGGCTGACAATCTCCATTCTAGTTCATCCCAAAGGTGCTGGATGGGGTTGAGGTCAGGGCTCTGTGTGGGCATGTCACGTTCTTCCACACCAGACTCATCCGACCTTGACTTTATGGAGCTTGCTTTGTGCACTGGGGCTCAGTCATGCTGGAACAGAAAAAGTTCTTCCACAAATTGAGTTGTCCAAAATATTTTGGTATGCTGACGCATTAAGATTCACTGGAAGTTAGGGGTCTAGCCCAAACCCTGAAAACCAGGTATGTCCCAATACTTTTGTCCATATAGTGTAGTACAGAGCAAATCATAGGTAAATTGTTTAAAACATTTTCTGTCGACCATGACCATGTTTTGCTTGGAAAAAACAAAATGTAACATTATAATAAATGCCAAACACATTTTGTTTTACAAGTGTTATATATTTTGTTATAAGAACAAGAAGAATTTGAAGAAGAACTTGATTTGAGTTAAAAGATTTCTCCTCAGTTTTGCCAGCCATCTCATGGATTCATTACATTCAATCAGCAGCTCATCTGATTTAACATTATGGAAGACTGAAAAGCTCTTTAGACTTTTGCAGTGTTGCACATGTTTAAATGCTCCAACAAGTGGTTTCAGCATCTCTGAGGTCTCAGCATATGCAGTATGAGTCTAATTTAATTCTGTCATAAAAAATATCTCAGGTGGTTACTCATGAAGCTGCCTACGAGAATGAGAAACACTGTGTGAAGCTGCATCAAAGCATAGCTTTTGTTTTATGAGGAGTAAAGAAGCCCATTCTATGCATCTTCAGTCATTTTATAAAAGATGGAAAAACCCTACAGATACTAAAAACCCTACAGATACTAACATACGTTAATCTAATGAGATTTAATTTGATATACTTCTGCACCGTTTCTATTGGTCCATTCATTGTGAAATCTTCGCATAGCGTAAAAGATAGAAATGAATGAACTGGCAGCAATGAGATGTTGAACAAATCTCTGACTGCTCCCAGACTTCTGCATGCTGCACTTAGTACTGACAACCAAACATCTCCAATAATGACAAATGCCTTGAGAGACATAATGTGGAATTAAGTGGATGTCCTGAAACAGGAATCAGGGATATTGTTTTTCAATTCAATTGAAAACTTTATTTAAGCAAGAGGGCCTATGTGATGATATTCAAATATAAACCTCATTTCCAAGATAGTTGGGACACTTTCTAAAAATGCAATACAAACTACAATCTAATTTGGCAAGTCACTTGAACCTTTTTTTAACAGACAAAAGGACAAAGAAAAGATGTTCTGTGTTTTCACTGACAAACTTATTTCTATTTGGTAAACATATAATTTTGATGAAACCACTTCATCAAGAAATGCTCCCTGAAACTGTATTATGAACAAATACCACAGAATCATCTCAAACATATGGTCTTTTATACCAACACTTGTCACAAGCAGATGTACATGAGTCCAAGTCAAGTCTCGAGTCTTTAGTAGGGAATTTTGTTTAAGACCTGTTACAAGTACGGGCAGTGTGCGAAGCAAACCTGGCTCCAAATACAAGCCTTTCATTACAGAACAACTGCCTGTCTGACAGAACTGAAGAGCTACATGCTGTAAATGAGGTTTAAAAGAAAGAGGAGGTTTTAGTCTCAAGTCAGTCAAGGGCGAATCAGAGTCTCTGTAAATCAGTGCTTTCTATTTCTTTAGAAAGAAACTAGTTTTCTGGCATAAATCTTATCAGTTAGTGAAAGGGCACCATTTCTAGAGAAAGGATTTGAAAATGAATACTAAAAAATAATTCGTTCTTCACTTAGCAAGAACTGGACAGCATATCATTTTCTTATACTGCTCACTGTGGTGAGTATGGGAGGATGCAAAAGATTTAAAATGCAATTGTATGAATACAAAGCTCATAGATATATTCTATATATAATTCATATATACATAATATTTTAAGTTTACACTCTTCGAAATAAAGAAAGGGTGTGTAATGCGATAGAAGACTCTTTTTGGGTACCCTAAATAACCTTTCAGGTGATGAAGAGTGTTCCCCCGCAAAGTTGCGGGTCAGTTTGCGGCCTCAGTCGCTTGCACATTTTTTCTCAGAACTGAACTAGTAGTTGTTTGCTGAAACACCCGTGGAAACCGCAAACATCCTCTGCATTTTTTTTTTTTTTTTTAAGTGGCAATATATAATTTTTCATGCAATTTGGTGCACAATTATTACAAAAATATAATTTGTAAATTCATCTAAATTTTCCTATACAATATAACTGTATACATTTTTAGTACTATCGAGAGAACACAAGCAACCATATATTGGCTGCTGCCCTGTGATGCATCTCCCGCATCATAACATTTTCCAACGTGGAGCTAACTCTCGTGTTTCACTGAGTGTTCTCGTGTTTTTCGTTTTGTTTTTCATAAAGCCCTGTATTTTTATTACTGTAAATTACATGCATTTATTACTGTATTTACCCTACTTATACCAAATAAAACGACAGCGCACAGCAAAGAAAATGCTCTTGTATGACATACAGCACAGTCTATACAGGGGTAACATCGGTATTTACATTCTAGTACTGCAGACAACAGCAGTTTAGTGTACATTGTGCAGTACGGATACATGTTTACCACAACATTTTCTTTAATGGTAATGTATTAAGCTGAGTTTAAAATGTAGTGTTTTGGGAGCATATCTGGGGGTATATATTTCGGGTTTGACCACATCACAAATTTGCGGTTTTTCACAATTCGCGGGTGCAGTTGGAAGGTAAACCCCACAAACGTTGGGGTCCACTGTATTTGTTTAACGAGCCTCAATATTATGTACAATAACATAGTAAAGTGAAAGGCTCTTCACACTCATGTGTCTCTTTACAGAAACAGTTCTGCAGGAAACTAAAACGCTATTGTTCGAAGAACTCTTTGTGGTGCCTTTTTCCTTTTAAAGAGTGTAATATAAGACGTCCAAATGCACATCAAAGCTCTTTAGACTGCAGCTGCATAAACAAGCGCATAATCACTGTTTCGTCTGGCCTCTGCAAATGGCTGAAAATTAATGAACACCGTTTTAGCACTCCTGATACACCAAGTTCAAACATTCCGGCTGTAAACAGGTCTATTGAGCTTCTGTTTATGGTGATGGAGTGCTCTGAACGTGCTAACCGAACATCGTTATGTGACACGTCTGATGAGTAACGTTCTGTTGATACGTGTATGACAAATTTCTGGCATTTTCATTGAGAGTGATTTAACTATGCATTAAAGTGTACGATGGTAATTAATAATCACAGGATTACCTGTGCAGTTGTTTCAACTCCAGTCAGCTGTGACTCCCCAACACCCACTTTTTAGAGCGCTAGAGGCTATTTAATACTGCTACCAAATTAAAACCTTTTAACTCCGGTGCTTTTGTCTATTTTTATTATTTTATATGCCACACTCTTATCCAAAAAGAGTGCTAGAAAGTTTTTTTGTTTTATTTTGGTACCCACAATTTTGGAGTGAATGTGAGGAGCCTATTTAAAAATTAAAAGAACTTCCGCATAATGTAAGTTTTAGAAAGAACCAATGAACTGATAAAGAACCATTCCATAATGTAAATGTTCTTTGAACCTTTGAGGTTTCATCACATGCACAAATTTGTGTAGAAATATGATTCTTTTGGGAAGCAAAAAGGTATGACATTACCCATAGAACTCTCTTGGCAGCTGTTTTAAGAGTTTTGTTTCTCTTTGTATTGTGTGAACATGACAACAGGACCATTACAAATGAGTATTTGTCTTATTAACAATCATTAAAGTTAAGAACAGTTTTCCTTCCATTACCGTTTTTGAGGTACAAAGTTCTGAACAGTAATTATGTCACTACATTAGATTTAAAAACAACAGTGCTTTGAGTGATGTTATAGAGGAACCGCTTTATTAGTTCCCTTAGGCGTATTTAGATTACGTCTTTCTGCAGATTAGAGCAAAGGAGCGCTCTGCAGCAGAGGTGAGCCCCATACACAACAATTAATAAGAGAGTTATTTTGAAAAAGAACTACATTTGAGTATGAAGAGTCTAAAGTAAAGGTTCTTTCAACTTTTAAGAAGTTGAAAGGACCTTCACATAATCTAAAGGTGCCACACCAATTTACGGGCTGTTCCTGGGACCTTACCATCCTGTACAGATTCAAACTTTGAAAAAAAATTCACATCTCACATCCAATAATGGGACAACTGGAAAAGATTTAGTGTTTCTTCTATGGCATCACACAAAATGTTTTATTTTTGAGAGTAAATGTGATGTCAGGCCATAACGTGGTGCCTGAGACAGGCTTCCTCCTCTTTAAAATTCAGGGTCATCAGGCATGACACTGCCCATTAGAGTGCTCCCTAAAACACACCAATCAATGTGGTGACGGCCCATGAATAAGCAATATATGCTCTCACATGCTTCCTAAACCTGCCTGTCTTTGTTTCTCCCTGAAGACATGCTGTCAAGCTTTTCTCTGCATTTACTGACAAGTCAATCTGTTGCGTTCTTCACTTTAAAATAAATGGTTCCAAAATGGTTATTGGAATGAATGTCTGGTTCTACGAAATCTTTAATTGGTGTAGAACCGTTATGTAGGATCCTTAAACTTTAAAAAAGTTCTTACACACCTCATTTACAAAAATGGGTGTTAAGAAAATACTTTGGAAGGTTCTTTAGGGAACCAGATGTGGTTCTACTTCTTTATTTTTAAGTGTATAAAATGAGATAAGCTTCACATTAACCTTATGCTCTTGTTGCCCTGTTGTCAGTGCTTGGCATAAAAGAATCATATGATTTTTAGGTCATAGGCAGAACTGGAGCATTTTATTAAGGACTAAAACAAAGATGTACTGAATTAAGGGTGTGCTAACCAAAATATTTTCATTTTTCTGATACCAAGATCACAGCAGGTTCAAGGGAGTACGGTCCATTCTGTGGAACCAAGCCACCATCCAGAATCGAAACTGGAACACACAAAGTGCATGTGACGTTCCGCTCAGATGGCTCGGGAAGAAACAGGGGCTGGAGGATAAAGTATTCCAGCACAGGTATGGCCTGCAAGCCGCTGGGACATTAATGAAATTGGAGAGATTAAATACTTTCAGTATTCTTCACCATAACATCATCAGTTCTAGGAGATGTGCTACTCACAATAAGAGTTTGGCATGCAGCATCTCAGTGATGAATGGTCTGTCACCCAGTAAACAAAATCCCTGTTTACGCCTGTCTTGCGCATTCAGTATTCAAATTTGATGGTTGGCCACAAAGAGATTTTAGCCATGATACATTCAAGCACACATCAGCGTTTCGATGGAGAAAGTTAATGGTCTGGTTTCCTCTGCGCTCATCTGAATGTATATTACCATTACCAGCACTGTTTGATGACTTAATGTTCATTGTTCCTCCCTCTCCCAGCCAAACCTTGCCCAAACCCGACAGCTCCTCTTCATGGCCGCATTCACCCCCAGCAGTCCCAGTACATCTTAACAGAGACTTTCAATGTTACTTGTGACCTCGGCTATGAGTTAACTCTGGTAAATGACTTGCATCACAGTTTTAAAAGAGGATGGGTGAGCTCTGTGGGCTCTTGGGGCTTAAAGTAACTGCTGTGTCTTCAGGGGGAAGAGACCTTGCCTTCCTATCAAGCCACGTGCCTGAAGAATGGATTCTGGGACGGTCCAATGCCCCGCTGTACGAGTAAGTCACTTCAATTCAAACAGGCATGAACTGTACGAAATTGTCAATGGGGGGGTGACTGAAGAATGATCATCCACATACACCTTAAAACCTGGCTGTAAAAACTTTATAGGATCTTTACTGGACCATTTCTTTTGGTTCTCCTGTCGTGACAGTGCAGCTGATGTGGTCAAATTGTGTAAAATGGGAGAAAAAAGGAAACAGATTTTGCATGTGACATTTGTTTAGGACGTGTTATCAATCTCATATATTAATAATAGTGATTATCAATAACTGTTTCATTTTTATTTAAAGTGGTTGACTGTGGAAACCCTGATCAGATACACAATGGAAGTGTCGAATTCACAACAACCACATATAAATCTCAGATCAAGTACAGCTGCAAAGAATTCTACACCATGAAGACCAGCACGACTGGTAAGAAATGATGATGCAAAACTATTATATAAACGTTATCATTACATGCAATATCTTATTATAATGTATCATAGTCTTAGCATGTGAAATATCAGTACTTATCTCTAACCACTATTTGTTACTAGTAATTCACTAAACTGCAAGTTACTTATCTATATTATTAATACTGCAGCATTTGTGTACATAGCATAGAGTATAGAGTATTTTGTGTAGAGTATTTTCTAGAGTTTTCATTAGATTTATTTAGTCTTTGTTATATTGTGCTTGTCTCTGTGTGACTGTGCAGTCATAACATAAGCAATTTCCTCCAGGATCAATAAAGCCGATTCTGATTCTTGAAACATAATGCACATAACGGAAAGTACAGAAGTGCAGAATGTTTGTGAATTATTACAGGTTGAATTTTTTCTGTTTCTATTTAGGAGTCTATACATGTGCTCATGATGGCTACTGGAGAGACACACTGGGTGGGAAGAAGCTTCCTGAGTGTACACCAAGTAAGTATTTCTCACTCATAGGCCTCACAGACTATAGTTTGGTATAGTGTCCTGCACCTGCAACAGAAGTTTCCAGTTTATTACAAAAGTCTGCTAAAAGGTCATACAGCAAAATATTCACACTTGTGAATACTGTATACAAAGGAGTTTTATAAATTTAGAAACTCTGTCACTACATTGGACAAGGTATTGAGCATGTTGTTCAAAAACCCATTTAATCTAATTACTTAAACTGAGTTTTCAATTTGTACTTAGCAGATGCTTGTTTCAAAAGATTAATACTAATTTTAAATGACTTTTACTTTGTATGTGTGTGGAATGTCACATGAAAATGGTACTACATAAACCTGCATTAGCATTTATAAGAAACAGAACATTTATTTTTGTACAGCTACAATTTCTCATTAGTTTGCACAGGACGTTTTGCAAACAAACTGTAAAGCTTGTCTAACCTGGCAACAGTTGCCACGAAAAAACATTTCTGGCTGAAGCATGGATAGATCAATTATCAGAGCACACGGAGCTAAATAACTGTTCAGTGTCTCTCTATTGAACGTTCTAATATTCACTCTGTTCTGCCTTTTCTGAAAGTCTGCGGAAAGCCTCAAGGGAGATTGTCCCGGGTGATTGGAGGCGAGAATGCAGAGAAGAATGAGATCCCTTGGCAAGTGATGATTCTGAAAGGAGGACGTTTCCAGGGCGGTGGGGCGCTGCTCAACGACGACTGGGTCCTGACCGCTGCTCATGTCCTGCATGGCTATGGTGAAGTGTCCAATCTTGGTGTGAAAGTGGGCCTGGTCAAACGGCAAGATCCTGAGGCCTTGCAGGCCTATCCTAAGGAAGTCTTCATGCATCCAAATTACCATCATGATGGGGTCAACTTTAACAATGATATTGCTCTGATCAAACTGGATCATAAGGTACCCATAAGCGCAGCCATCATGCCTGTGTGCTTGCCAGGTAAAGACGAGAGATTTCTGCTGAAGGCTGATGACTACGGGACAGTGAGTGGATGGGGTGTTTGGCAGAAGTCTGGGAGGGGTGGCTCTCCTTATCTGAAGTTTGCAGTAATACCTGTTGTTGACTTTAAGAAGTGTAAGGCTAAGTATGACGCCACAGTGTCAGTTAAAGGAAAGCTGGTGGTAACAGAGAATATGGTGTGTGCAGGTTTGACTGAGGGAGGTGTGGATTCTTGCCAAGGTGACAGTGGAGGACCATACGTGTTTGTGGACAACCAAAGCCATAGTTGGTACATTGGTGGCATTGTCTCATGGGGTTATACATGTGCTGAAGCGGGCTATTATGGGGTCTACACCAAAGTATCCAATTATATTCCCTGGATTGAAGATACAATGTCACAGAACAATTGAAAGATTGAAATAAAACCAAAAAGGTCTTTGCCTTTTAAATATAAGGCAACCAGTTTGATGCCATGCATAACTAAATAGTTCTTCAAAGAACCATATAGAGACGGGTCTCCATATAGGAGAACCAATTAAAGCTTTCAAATTATTCTTTGAGCTGTCTTGGTTCTATAAATAACTATCAAAGAACCATTTTGCACTTGTTTAATATTAAGAAAACAATTAATTGCAAAGCAGTTTGTCATACCATATAGGTAAAAGATTGATATAAGGCTTGATTCTATTTTCTTTCCTTCAGTATTACAGTTTTATTGACCTACCTGTACCACTGGTTGAATGTCATGCTTCTCTGCAGTCATTTTCAGACAACCAAATAAATTAAGGCCAGATTCATCATTTGGAAACAATCACTGCTGTATAGTGATTTAGCATAATCAAGAACCACTTGTTGCCGTTGGACTGAGCTCAAAAACACTGGGCATAATACAGTAGTGTTTTGTAAAAGTGATATGGTCTATTTCAATCATTTACCTCTTATGCATTATGCATCTCTTATCAAAGTTGCCACCATTATCTTCTATCAGCGAGGCCATTTAGGCCTCTTGACTCTGGCGCAATTGCCTCTTTAGTGGTGTTTCAGCCCTGCACAGCCTCAATCAACCTCACCTCCATTTATACCGCCTGTGGGTCTTATCATGACTGCATACGAAAATGATCTTCGAGAGATTCCCTGCATATGCCCTGCATAAAAAATTGATTTAACATCAAAGATGTTCTTTATTTTGTTCAATTATCCTTAGTTTGCACACATCTGTAAAATGCATTCAGCACCGTTTTACCAGTAAATTAACGACTGAACAAATGTGTCTGGCACATGGCTGTGGTTCTACATTGTTGAAGGTAGGGAGTAAATAACTTACAGTTGATTTGTATGCCCTTGAACAAATCAGGAACCAGTGATGTGCAGATCTCTGTGTTCTCAGGGTCCGTGTCCAATGAGCGTGGCCAGACTCGAAGGAGGACACTGACCCAAAGCTCTGACATTATACTGACATTCATAGAGACAGACCATGCTCTTCCTGTCCTTCATGGTTTCAGCTGCATGGCAAGGTCATGTTTGCTTTTTTTGCATTACTTGAGAGGGAAAAAACATTTACATTATTTCCTTTTTACATGACACTCAAAATGAGTGCAGTTTTAATTTTTCATGAAACAATGAGAGATCAAATATGATGCGGGAGTACAAACTGAATCTTTTTTTTTTTTTAAACAGTCAATAGAAATGACTTAAATCATGCATTCGCATATTTAAACATGCCACTAC
>JBBJLS010000134.1:27055301-27081016 GCA_037577275.1 Bryconaethiops microstoma | reverse complement strand
TCCTGAACCAGTGAAGAAACAGGAGCAGATGATTCCAGATGATCAGGCGGTGATCAGTATACTGGTGGTGCTGAACTAGGCTCCTTGTATCTTTAGGCACAATTAAATTTTTTAATTTAATTTATTTTTTTTGGCAAACATAGATGGAAGCCATGAAGCTAACACTACTGCTAGACAGTTGAATGCCATGTCTTTAGGCCGATATCTGGGCAGTGGACATGTACTTCAAGGGTTTGTGTGTGGTTTTTGCCATCACAAATCCTCTCATTGAGCCCTTGAGTTGTGGGGGTGTGAGGTATGGGGCTGGCATTTCCATTTCCATCTAGATTCATTCATCTTATTTGCCCATCATGAGAAACTTTCAATACTTCAGTTGGGTAACTAAGTACTTCATAGTCACGACTGTGTGGTCACTTTATCTTGGCCGGATTTCTTAATGCCTCTGTTCCCCCGAACACCACAACTGATAAATCCAGACCGTATAAAATCATGTCTTTGATCATGAAGTCCCCTGACATTTCTTGTAAAGAGTTTAAATATCAAAGCTGCAAGGCTGTGCAAACATGGGATATCTGTAAAGCTTGTGGGAACGGAACAGTTTCAATATTATTTCTCAGATAACTCTGCAGCAGATCTTTGAAGCGGACGAGTGTATCTAGTTCTGTTATTCTTGAAACTGAATAATGCTCCCGTCGCTCGGCACCTACAGACAGATTCAGAGCGCAAATCGTTTATTATCGGCAAGGAAAAGAGAAAAATCTGGAGAACACATCTCTCTGTTTCCCAGGCTTCTCTGAATCAGTAAATGGTAAACAGTGTTTGTTTGGAGCCTTTCCACCATCCGGAAGGGACGACCGTTACGGGCAATAAAGTTTAAGTTTGTTTTCTCTTTTATTTCTATGCTGATCCTGAACATTCTTACGGATCCTGGAAAAGTGCAAATGGAGCCTCTGAGCTGTTTCCTGATAAATGTACTGCTGTACTATGTAAAAATCTCCAAAGCTCACAAGAGCAACGAAGGAGGGCAACAAAACCTTGTCGTTTGTCACTGTAAGGCATTTCTATCTCATGGTTGCCAGGTTGTACTACTAAACATTGCTGCATATGTGTGTGTGTGTGTGTGTGTCTATCTATATACAGTCATAAACTAAATTATTCATACCCCTGGCAAATTTTGACTTCATTCAAGCAAGTTTCTCCTTGATTGGAAATGACACAGGCGTCTACCAGAAGATAATAAGACGATGTACAAGAGGCGTCATTGTGGAAAATAATATTTCTCAGCTTTTATTTACATTTGAACAAAAAGTGGCATGTCCAACATTAGTCATACCTTTTGCAAACTGTTACAGTCTATGGGAAAATACCAGTGGAGACACGCAAAAAGCTCGTCAGCAATTACAGGAAGAATCAGCCCAAAAACGCATTATTTATTTAATGCCGACAATTATATTATTTTGAAAGTTCGTTGCTTTTTTTGTGCTCATGGATGTGTGCAGCGTTATACATCTTGGCTGGTTTTTGCAGGGGTCACATGTCCTTTTTGTTACTTTTTATATGGTCAAAAGTATTGGGACGTCTGACCGTTACAAGAACAGAGACTTTAATGACACTGAATTCAATACAGAGACTTTCATTTGGAGTCGGTCCCCTTTACAGCTGCTTTAATGCCCTGGACTCTGAGGGGAAGTTATTTTTCTATAACAAACTAGATAAAACATGAATGCCCTGCACTGGCAAATAGTTTGGTTTTATATTTGGTTTGATTACATTAATGTTTATGTTGAGATTTACAGAAATATTTGAACTGTAACTGTGTAACTGTGTTAAAGGGAACACAGCTGTTAAAAAGCATGTTATTTGTTTAAAGTGTTTGCAAACCAAATGTCTTTGCACTTTTGTTCTCACAGCAGTATTTTAAAAATAAAAGTGCACAATACACAACTTTTGAATTAATTATTTATTTTTGCATATAACAATGCTATTAATCACCATGTATTGCAGAAAACCATGTGATTAATTGTGATTTAAAATTCGTTGCCCAGCATTAGAAATTATTTCAATAATCATTCCTCTAAGTTCCCAGGACCAGTGATGGGCCCTCTAATCAGTGAAATGTGGATGTTTAGTCTATACACAGTTTCTACTAGTCTCTTCTTCTTTGCTCAGAATCTGTGAATAATCTGTTATATTGACAGACATTCCATTGTCAGCCTTAAAATTAATATTTTATTGAGATTTTGCTGTCTTGGTAGGTCAGACTGATTTTTGAGTCATGTTTTCTTTGTTTTCTTTTCTAGGAGAATAAATCAAAGGAAGATAAACCAAATAAATACTTTAGTAAACACAAACTTTACAAACTTTGCCAAGACAACATAGAGTATAGAGTATATATTACAGTATATACAATATATACCGTATATAAAATGGTCTTTGAAAGACTTTTCTGCTGTGACTAACTGCACACTTCTGTTTTCACTATTTGTAGTTATTTATTTATTTCCACAATAGTGGTAACATTGTTAATGAAAATATCATCAATGCACTCAAATGGACAGCAGTGACCTTGGTGGTAGACCACATAAACTTGCAGAGCAAATTCGGCAATTGTCAATGCACATAATTGTCTTCTGTTGCAACACCCACTACAAAGTTCCCAACTGCGTCCGGAAGCAATATGAGCGAGAGACATTTTTTGGCCTCCAGGTGAAACAATTTTGCCACGCCCAAGATTTGCACTGGGGGTGTCAATAGATAAATAATGTTCCAAACAAATATATACACAGCCACTCCAGTATTCAGCTTGCTGTACTTTTTACCAGCCAACTGCTGCCAGTGGTGATTTTAGGCACTTGATTGACTGTGTTTCAGGAAGGTGCAGATGTAACATTTTTTCACGAAAACGCTTTGTGGCAGGCTGTGCAAATTTTCTCAACCTGGTAATTGCACTTAAGTGCCAATATGAGTGTGACAGTGCACTTCTGTAGAACTGATAAATCCAACAAATAAACGAGAAAATCTCTCTGTTTATTTAAAACGATTGTTTGGTTTGGATAAACAGGAAACACGATATATATGCTGAAAGACAGAAGCTAAAGATGTTGCTATATAATTTGTTGTTATATAAGTGTAAGACTTCATCAAATACAGATCCCTGTAGATGAAGATGGGGAAGCAACAGTAGCACCGTTTCTGCCATGCAGGATAGTTAACTGTGTATTTTAAGGATAACTTTTTTTGTCTCTTTTGGAAAGCCCTCTCATAATAATGAAGGCTGTTACAGAGGGTGGCCCATAAAATTAGCCATGGTTTTTTAATGGTATGTCTAACAAACTCACAGGAGTGTAATGACCTGGTTTTCATCATATAGTTTGTGCTATAGCAAAGCTAAATATGAGTGTTGACTACGGAATTCCAGTCAGTTAAACCATTTACAGAAAAATAAATAAAGAGGACAAAAAAGTGGAAATTAGTACTAAGGTTTGCTGTTGTTTCATTCATTGTTGTTTCACTCGAGTTCCACTGAGTTTATATGTTTTTGCTTGTTTTCTGCAGGAAGTGCATAGTTGTGAACAGTGCGGTGGTTCAGGCACTGCCCCTTGTTCCTTGTGCCATGGCAGCAAGCTGTCGATGCTGGCCAACCGCTTTAACGAGTCCATCCGTGAGCTGCGCTGTCCAGCCTGCGACCCTGATGGCCTGCAGCAGTGCCAGTCCTGTGCCCAATAACATGTTGGACATTGTGCAGCTTCAGCAAATGCATCACTCAGAGAATAACACCTGGATGTGCAGGGCTATTGATGTCAGAGACCAAGGTTTATAAGAACGTTGGAAGATCACCACAACAATGTGGACCTTCTTTCAAATAAGAAGAGAAATGAATAAACTCACTGATGGAATGTGATAAACTGAGTAAGAGAAAGAAGCAGCGATAAAGAGTAAGCGAGTAAAAAGGCTAATCAATCAAAAAGGCTAACTATAGCATTTCTCTATGCATAGTTAGACAGTACATGACAGAGAGTGGAAATGAGGATGATTCTTATTCTAGGAACATTTTCCATCATTTGTAATTACATAGCAAAACACCATGAAGATGGTAGGGTAATACAGAACATCCTGTCTCTGATGAAGCACTGTATGTACGAACAGGAGTCTGAATATGATTTGTTCTGCTGGAAGCAAAGGATTCAAATAAAAATTTAATTGTAAACAGTTTAACAGTTTAAAGTAAAAATACAAAACT
The DNA here is from genome assembly GCA_037577275.1 of Bryconaethiops microstoma. Classification (NCBI taxonomy): domain Eukaryota; kingdom Metazoa; phylum Chordata; class Actinopteri; order Characiformes; family Alestidae; genus Bryconaethiops; species Bryconaethiops microstoma. The sequence goes on along the minus strand of JBBJLS010000134.1, from coordinate 27,076,776 downwards.
TACATAAATCCATTGATTACATAAATGGACTTCCTGAACTGAGGTGTGAATGATACATTTTTAAACAGTGTTTATGTATCAAACTTTTTGTTTTAAAAACATTTAGTAAAAATGGGCCATTTCAATTCTATGAAAACATGCATTGACACTAAGAGCATTTTAATGATTTACTTTGTATTTTAATTAATTATGTATTTATTTTCAGTCTGTTATTTTGGTAATAGGATTGTACTTTCGAGGTGACTTTGTCAGTCAAGATCATAATATCATTGAGAGATCATTTGTTGAAGACCAAGAGTCCAACAGGGTCCAAACAATTAGCGGTGTGAACATGTGAGCTCCTGTTTGTATGGGATGAAGACCTGCACCTGGCTCTTGTTAAAGTCACTCACATCCTTAACCTAACAGATTGTTTATTGCTACCTAGGGATGAACTGGTACTAAAAAACTTCCCTTTACTTTTTCCCTAATAGGCCCAACAGTGGACATGTATAAACAGCCACTAGCAGGGTTCTCCTGAATTCTCCCAATAATATACGACATAAAATATTCACACCAAGAAACATCACAAAACCAGTGGTGATGATTGGGCCTGTTTGAAAGCTTAGTAAAGCAAGCTAAGCTTTCAAATACATGGACCCGATGGACATTCTGAACTTTTCCAGAATGCACAGATTGCCAGTCCGCCCCTGTTGCTATATATCCCACCCCTCGACACTGTAACAAAATAATAATGATATTCACCTGTCAGAGGTTTTAGTGTTGTGGCTGATAGGTGTATTTCTGTATTTCAGAGCAATGAGAGGGTGTTGAGACTAAAAGCAGGTGGTGTTGCTGCAAAAGGTATGATAGCTATGATAGAAATGTGTCAGAACATGCAATGTATCACAAACCGCTGCATATGAGTCTACATAGCTGCAAGCCAGTCATAGTGCCCATGCTTACCCTTGTCCACTGCCTATGATGGGCACCACCAATGAGTAAGTGAGCATCAGAACCAGCCCACCAAACAGCGGAAGAAGGTGAACTGATTTGGTTAATCATGTTTTCTTTTACATTTTGTGGACCGCCAGGTGTCTGTCTTTCACTTTCCTGGGGAAGAAATGGTACAAGGATGCACTATGGTAAGAAGACAAGAAGGCTGAGACGATTTGATGTTCTCTGAAATTTTTCGCCAGGAAATCTTGCATCCTGGCATTCATATGGAGGTTTCTTTGAACAGTACATACCATGAAAAAAAAACTCACATTTGAAAAAAAAGGAGCAGTAGTCTGAAAGATCATCAGACCATATTATTTTCTTTCTTTTGAATCAATGATTCCCAGTCTCAGTCCAGAGGAACTTACAGCAGATGAAATAAGTATTGAACATGTAATGAAGTACTTTTCTGAGTACTTCTGAATTGGTATGGTGTTTCTGGGGTGATATGCAGTGCCTTTTGACCTCCAAATATGGCGTGTATTATGTCATCCAAAGAGTTCAGTTTTGGTCTCATCTGACCAGACTATATTCACCCAATATTTCACAGGCTTGTCTAAATGTTATTCAGCAAACTTTAAATGTGCTTCAATGTGCTTTTTCTTCAGCAATAGAGTTTTGCGTGGTGAGCGTGCATACAGGCCATGGCAATTGAGTGCATTACTTATTGTTTTCTTTGAAACAATTGTACCTGCTAATTCCAGGTCTTTCTGAAGCTCACCACAAGTATTCCTTGGCTCTTGGACAACCCTTCTGATAATTCTTTTCACTCCTATGTCTGAAATCTTGCGGGGAGCAGCTGGTCATGGCGGGTTTATGGTGAAATTATGTTCTTTCCACTTCCGGATTAAATTCTTCTGTAACTAATGCCACCAGTATGTTTTGCAACAGTAAGGTTGCTTTCTAATTGCTGATAGATTCAAGCTGGTGTCATGACTTTCCATGACTTTTTGCACCTTCCTTTCTTAATGTGTTCAGTATTTTTTCCCTGTGTCATTTCACTTTATTGCACAACTTAATTTACACAATTTAATTGCACGAGTGGATTGGAAGCGTTGTTACAGACATCTGGTGCTATGTCAATAGCACCTTTTGAAATATATTTACTTACAAAATTGGTGTTCAATACTTATTTTACCCACTGTATGTTCATCACATTTCCCCCTTTACTTTTACTTCAGCAAATTTTTGTCCATCAGTATATAGGAATATATATATGCTGGTACATGAATATAACAGTGTACAGTTTTGTTTGAACCTGCTTTCAATTAAAACACAGTAATCATCTAGTTTATCTCATGCTTTTGTGAAATAAAGAACACTAAAATCATGTCCGGGTATATAGTCCTATCTTGTCCTTGTAACAATAATGCAATAATGATACATTCTGTATCGCTTCTGAATATGCAAGCCCTGTCTTTTTTCTTAGCCCTCCAAACATTGTTTAGCAACTATTGCTATGTGCCATTCTTTCAGTTAATCTTTCCAATGCATATATTTGAATACTCTGGCTGGTTACATGAAATCAGATATATGCTTCCACACAACAAGTCATCAGAGGCAAGATATAAATAGCTAACAGGCAGTTTTCTTGTCTACTTTGGCAGTGTACTTTAGTAGTTTAGGAAACTTGATGGGTTAGGCTTTGAACTTGCTGGTGTTTTTTTTCCTGACTTTATTGTTTAAGTTTATTGTTTATGCAGGCTTTACTGGAGAGTAAGATGTGACTGTTGGTGGTGCAGTGGATAGCGCTGTCCTTAATGCAGCATCCTGGGTTTGAATCCCAACTGGGGTGGCCAGTGGTCCTTTCTGTATGGAGTTTGCATGTTCTCCCCATGTCTGCATGGGCTTCTGACATGATCTCTGATTTCTGGCAGGGTAATTGGAGATGTTAAATTACTCCAGGCTAACACTCTGTGTATGAGTTTTTTTGTCTGTGCCTGATCTGTGATAGTCTGCAGACCTGTCCATAGTCCATGTTTCTCTACTTATAGGTGAAGTTTCAACAAATATAGGCCTAAGTTTCTGTAACCTAGCTAAAGTTTATCTTAGATATCTGATCAATGTTTCAACAAGCTATCAATAAAGCCAGGCTTGCACAGGCATGATCAAGTACTTCCCTGGATTTTGGCAGAATAAACAATTGCTTAGCTCTGACTGAACAAAATTTACCTTCTGAATTTTCTCCCCAAACTACTACAGAGGATAGTGGACTGAACCACAGATATTTGTAAAAATCTCTCATCGCATAAGGTTGAACTTCCTAAATTTGTGCTTACCTTCAGCAGACAAATGCTGTTATCCCTAGGCTGTATCCTTTGTGTGACATGCAGAGTTTAAACTCAGCCATTGCCTTTGTTTCTAATACAGACTAGATCAAACAGTTGGGCGATCTCATTAACATACAGTTGTCAGGGCTGGGGGTTTATGACAGTGGGTGGCCACTAGGGGCCAAACCCAAATCGGATGAAGTTTTGTTTTCTAGTGTTTATTAGTTTCACCTGGGTGTATTTAGTGTTTAAGTGTTGTGGTTTTCTCATTGGTGCTTTGTGTTTTTGTTTTGTTATTTAAGGGTTTTGTCTTTAGCTTTCTGTTGTCGGTCAACCCAGTCGTTACCCTTGTTTTTCTTCTATAGTCAACTATAAGTTCAAGAGTTTGGCTCTCATGCCTGTTTTTGTTCTTTGTTCATTTCTGTTGAAAATAAAAGAAACCTTATGATGCACTTCGACTACCCGTGGTGCATGTGTGCGTGCCCTGCATGCGAGGAGAAGGGGATACCACACCATGACAACAGTGTAGTTCACTGCAGGGTCAACAGATTGTATGGCATTGTACTACAGTGCAGTACAATGGCATACAATATATTTGTTTTTAGAGAACTAGGGGTATATTCTTTCTCCACATATTCTTTCAACACCTGCAAGCACTATATTCACCATCTAATCTCATTAATTTCTTTTACTCATGTGCCATAGATGCACATATCAGTGGCTCATTTACTCACTCAGTCACTTTTCTCAATCCTTTGGGACCACTGGGTGTAATAGGCAGTTCTGAGGTAGTTAATTTGCTATAACCTGAAATCCAAGTAAGTTACCCTGACATTTTGAGGATTCAACTACTCTCATTTGTCATCAATGCTGCCAAATCATGGACCCAGAAAAGATTGGACGAACAAGCAATGTAAGTATCAGTATGGAGGATGCTGAGCTCCTTGTCTGCTCCGAGTGCTGCATGCTTAGTTCATTCTCCTTCTCCATTGCTAGTAATAGCAGTGTCAGAAGTGTCAGTCTTGTGATATAGAACATTTTTCAGTTAGGAATTCTCACATTCAGACTTTAACCAAGGTTAGAAGGCAAGAGTCAGGTTTATTGCTAGCAACTCTGGTTGTTTTAGTGGGAGATAGCACTCACTCAGTTCCAGCTGTAGAACTGCTCCAGCAGGGTAACTGTGTGGCTATTCGGCAGCATAACTAAAAAGTTCTCCCTCATGCCAGAGCTTCCTCATGCAAACATTCACTATCCTCCTCCTACTCAGGAGTCACGCATGTTTGGCCCACTGAGAACGCTGTTCTGGTTGTAAGTGAAGTGGTTATTTAACACAAGAAATTAGCTACATTAGCTGTATTTCAAGAGCCAAGGTATTAGCTGTTAGCTAGCCATAGGTATGATAAGACAGGTATCTATTTAGGGGCTAATGGTAATCTGTGACAGTCAGGGGTTACTGAGAGTAATGTTAAAGAGGTGTGTAAATTAACCTGTCACATGCAGAGTCACATGACGTGCATGGGTCACAGGAAATGAGCGTGTCACAGGGTATATAAACAGGATGTGAGTCAACCTCCTCGCCCTTCTGATGACCGATCGCCTTCATGTGAGTACTCACTACCCTCTTGTGTGCATGATTGTTAATGCTGGTTCTGGTGGGAATCATTTCTCTCTTGTAGAGCGTTTGCAGACCAAGCTGCAAGATTTAACCAACCCTCTCGCTTCTATCTGCACTTGGGTTCATCCATCATGCTACACGGGCGAACTCCTGGTCAGGTACGTTCCTGTTCACCTCATCTACATGACAGAACCCAGACAATGTCAGATTCCACAATATGCTCTGGTCACATCCCAATGGATGTCCAAGTGAAACTTTGAAAATAATGTAGGTTTTATTAAAAACTGGTCCATGTTTAAGGTCTAGCCTGGTCTCTTGGAATGTGGGAATGTGCTGCTCTCAATTCTTGCAGCATAGGCCATAGCCTATTAGCTCGCTGGCAGTGCAGCTTGCTGCTGACAAAACAGCAAAGAGGCCAGGCAAGCAGACAGACCTTCTAAACCAACCATCTGCTAGCTGCCTTGAGTTGCTACCTAGGTCTCATGCTAGCGAAACCATGCCTATCTCCCAAATCAAACCTCAAAATGTGTTTTCTAATAATATAATCAACATTTTTCAAATAACCAGCAAGAACTGCATCTGCAGTCTAAAACTGGAAATATTTACTTAAGATTGCTCATTTTTTTTAACCCCATCCAATTCATCAGACTTAAACAGCCTAACTGAATACTTAAAGACCTCTCTTTGATTAAATCTAGATAATGTCGCACACATTATCATTAAAGAATTAAACACAAAAGGCTTGCTCCTTGACATAAGAATCAAACATCTGTCTTAAAGCAAAATGTTTGAAAAGTGTAAATTTTGGTTAGCTAACCTGGAACCTTTTCACTGCATCTGAATGGAGAGCCTTAGAGACCACAGAAGAACACTTACTGCAGCATGTTCAGCCTATCTGTGCTCACTCACTGAATCTAACAAAAAATAATCCTAGGTTTTCAATCGGTACAATTTTTAAAATAAGTAGGAACTCTAGAGGACCTTATTTACATTGTACATGCTGCCATTAGGTACGATTACCTGAAAAATGGGATTAGCTTCCTCTGCTAGGTACATGACACACACAACTGTATATATCAACTAAGTCAGATGATAAACATAGATTAAATAAGAATGAGGATTACATAAAGAATTTTAAAGATTGGATGCCACATAACTTAATTCAGCTCAGAAAAAGGTCCTTCTTCTAGGTCCAAATTTGCTATAAACAAACTAGATCTTTATGCTAGATCTTGCTGGTTCTCCACTTTCTGCTGTGTTATCTGTAAAAAAAATCTCGGTGTCACTATCGACTTACATCTGTCTTTGGGTGCGCATATAAGTACTTTTACTAAAACAGCTTTTCTTCATGTACAAATTATTGATAAACTAAAAAGCACACAATTCCTACAAGAAAAATTAGTTCACGCTTACTACCACGCTTTTATTACTTCAATGCCTTCTGCAATTAACTCTTCCTATTAGATGAAAGGTGTAGAATTTTGTTGTTATGGGCAAAGAAAATCCAAGTACACTGGGAAGCTGTGTAGCAAACTCCCACACCTCCAAATAGAATGGGGCCATTAATAGAAAAAAGGGAAAGGATCATGAAACACAGAGACATTTACATTGTGCTTTCCACCATAGTGTATGTACTCTCATACAATCCTCTTAGAGTACGTTTACTGTCCCTTATCACATTTCTCAAAAATGGAAAAAGAGGAAAAAAAAACTATGATTCCACTCATTCACTCAGTTCAGTGAGTAATCCCAAACCAGGTCCAGTAAGCTTGAATGCTCCTCTCAACACCACCTCAGTCGACTGGGACACTTCACAGTGTACGTACAGGATGATAAACAAAAAACCCCCCACAAAGTAGGTGGAGAACTACCATCACCCAAACATGTTAACACAAGTGGCAAACAAGAGACAAATCAGTGTACTCACATACAAAAAAAGAGACCAAAGATCCTGTATGCAGGTAAAATGCCCACAGGTACTAGACACCCACCTCCAAGTGGCCCTCTAGAGGCCAGGACATTAAACTCTAAATAAGTGAAGTAACCATTCTGTCAGCAGTGTGTGGGGATGGTCACGTGCTCAAGGGTACCTCAGAGGTGCTTAACAGTCTTGGGAATTGAACCCACCACTTCCTGATTGGCAGGCGAATGCCCTAAACACTAGGCTACCAGCTGCCCGATTATATCCACTCTGTACATCTATGCTCTTAACAGCCGGTGCTGTCATCCCACCACTCCTCAAATTCACTCTAGTTTGTTGACGGTAGACGGGGGGGGATACGAGTGTCTCAGGGTGCTCTCATGTTTGTGACACTCCTTGGCTAAGCTGCTATAGCGAGGTATGTCTCGACTTGCACTCTTTACAGTTTAGTCTTTGTCTTCCATCCCTTCCATTGGCTTATTTCCTATGAGGGCAACTGCTGCCCAGCTGTCTAGCCATGTCAACCTCCATCAGGGCTTCGGGTCACCAGAAGCCCTGATGGATTGTCGGGGTCCCTTGCCTAATAGGATTCAGAGGATTGTGCGGACTGCTGAGCGCATCATTGGCAGGACTCTACCAAGCCTGTAAGACATTTACACTTCTTGCTGCATCTGTAAGGCCACCAGCATTGTGGATAACCCCCACAAACCCCCTTCCATCTTGTAGACAATTATGCAGCATCGCGAGCAGGTCTGCTAGACAGTGCAATAGCTTCTTTCCCCAAGCAGTCCAGCTCCTGAACACCATGCTGCCCCCTGTCACACCAAACTGTATACTCCACACCGTGCACTGCACTACATAACCTCACCTCTTCACTTTCTCTATGGCTACTATAAGACTATATATTTATGCCTACTTTGGCCACATACTGCAATACTTGCACAAGACAAATTGCTACTAAACACTCCACTTCTTAAAACAATAGAGGATGATCTCATGTGGTGGAGGTCCCTATCTATAATCACTCATAGGTAGAGCGGCTACTATCAAAATGATGGTCTTACTCAAAATTAACTACTTATTTTCAATGATCCCCTTTAAACTCTCATCTGTTTGGTTCACGTAATTAGATTCATACATCTTCAAATTTTTATGGAAAGACAAACCACCACAAATCAGTTTAAAAACCTTACACAAGCTGTGGTGGTGTAGACCTGCCAAACTATTATTATTACTTCCTTGCCAATAGATTACAATATGTTTTGAAATGGATTAACCCCAGCCCTCTAGATACACTATTGCTAATGTTGGAACAAATGTGCTGTGAGACCACAGATATCTCAGATTTGCCTTTTATCAGCTCCAGCATCAAACGCCATAAGTGTTTCCAAAGCATTAACATCAATACATCAATCTCTGACAGCCTGGTGGGACCTGGTGGGAAGTCTTCGCTTACCCTATGCAATCATACACCCATCTGGAACAATCTTGACATCCTACTGAATAAAAGAGTTATAAATTTCACATTATGGAAAGACAAAGGCATAAGGTACATAAGGTACATTATTCAAGACGGAGACTTTATTCCATTTCAAGAATTCATATCACAGTACATTATTAATAGTGGTAAATTTTTAGAATATCAACAACTTAAATCCTCAATACAGGCAAAATCTAAACAGGAGGAAATAAACTTGCAATTACCTATTAGAGTAATCAAATTTATAAAGCTCTCAACCCTGAAATTACTATCAAAAATATATAGAACATTGTCGAACACAGATGATTCAATTTCACTTTTAACCTTAAAATGGGAAATAGATTTGTTGGCTATACTGGACCAAAATATCTGGGCACAAATATGCTTAAACCCTTTTAGAATGACAAAAAACACCAATCTACAACTTATACAGTATAAAACTCTTCATAGAACACATTATACAGTTTAAAGGATGTTCAAGATGGGTCTCATAAGTTTGAACATCTGCTCTTACTGCACAAGTAACACACCAAATGACTACATGCATGCCACGTGGGGGTGCACACCTGTTATGAGGTTTTGGCAGAGGGTATGCAAATACTTATCATTATGTTTAGGGATTAACATTTCTGCTTCCCTGAAACTGTGTGTTAGGAGACTTAAGCAATGTAGATCTGGAAGGGAACTCTTATAGTCCTCACCGCCCTGTGCATCGCCAAAAAAACTATTCTCATGAATTGGAAATACAGGAACAATCTTAATATTAATCACTACAGGTGCCTGGTGTTGGATCAAATTAGTATGGAGAGAATGTCTGCCTCCTCCAGTGACCAGTTGTCAAATTTGAACTCTCTGGTCTCCTGTAATTGTACTCTTAACATAGTGGGGATAGGGGTTTCATGACTCTGCTGTCTTGTGTGTCCTTGGGTGGCGACTGGGCTCAAGTGGCTGCGGACCTCTGGTGGTCCCTTGGGGCCGGGGGGTTGTGGTTGCCGGTGCGGGGTGGCTCTGGGTCGGTTCTGACATGGCGGGGCTGGGGGGCCTCAGTGGGCTTAATGTGACCTTTCCTAAACGTTTGAAAGCACATGTCCAACTGTTCAATGTTTCAGTACTTTTTACACAACTTGCTGTTCTCTGACAAGGAGCTTAATGGCAAAATTTACAACAGGTGTTTGACCCATGTATCCAATAAATTGGTTCAATCAGAATTAATATTTAAACAGTCCTCCTCATCATGCTGTTCATATTTTGACATTATGAGACCAAGACGACACCTAACAATTGATTGACAGTACCTTGCCATTGCGAGGCTTCAAACAGATGGAAGTGTCCACTGAGCTTAGAGTGTCACAGAGTGTCATCAGAGAGACTGGAAGAGTCACAGAAAGGCATAGAAGTGGACGTCCTTTGGCCACATCCCACACTGATGACCGCTTCATTGTGAACAGTGCCCTGCGGAACCGGATGGTGAATGCCACTCAACTCCAGGCGCATTTAAGGGAGGTGAGAGGCACCCAAGTGTCAGACCATACAAAACTGTTTACATCAGCGTGGTCTGCGTGCTAGACGACCTGCAAGGGTACCTGACCACACCACCAGTCACGGGCGTCATCGTCTTGCATGGGCCAGGAAACATTTACACTGGACGAGGGATCAGTGGGCCTCAGTGCTGTTCTCTGATGAAAGTCAATTCACGTTGAGCAGTAATGATGGAAGCCAATGATGTTGGAGACATCAAGGAGAGCGCTATGCATCAGCCTTTGGTGGTGGTGGTGTTACAGTGTGGGCAGGTGTGTCTTGTCAATACAGAACTGCTCTACACTTTGTGAATGATAAGAGTGAAAAGCCCATACTACGTGAATAACATAAGTCATTGTGCCTCTGCATGAACAACACAGACCTTACACAGAGCTTCAAGACGACTGGGATGCCAGCAGCCAATAAGTCAACTTGTGAACAGCATGAGACGTCGCTGTCAAGCTGTAATTGATGCTCAAAGGCACATGACATGTTATTGAGACATTATTTGTTGTGGTATACTCACCACTGTTGTTGGTGATGAGGAAATCATTGCATGCTTCTACTTAAATTTGCTTATCACTTTTGGACGAGGCCATGCTTCCAACTTTGTGGACACAGTTTGGGGAAGAACCTTTTCTATTCCAGCATTACTGTGGCACAGTGCACAAAGCGAGCTCCATAAAGACATGGCTGGATGAGTTCGATGTGGAAGAACTTGACTGGCCACACAAAGCCCTGACCTCAACCCCATCCAACACCTTTAGGATGAACTGGAACAGAGATTGTGAGCCAGACCCAGATCATTGCATGACTTCATAAATGCTCCACAGAATGAATGGACACAAATTCCCACAGAAACACTCCAAATTCTTGTGGCAAGCCTTCCAAGAAGAGTGGAAGTTGTTCTATCTGCAAAGGCGGGTCCAACTCCCTATTAAAGTCTATATTTGAATGCAATGTTATTAAAGTCCCTGTTGGTGTAATGGGAAATGGTCAGGCGTCCAAATACATTTGTCCACACACACACACACACACACACACACACACACACATGTGTATATATATATATATATATATATATATATATATATATATTACAGTATATTTGATAGTATTAACAAAAATATGTCAAAAGTATGTAAATGTATTTAATTTATTATCTAGTAATAATTTAGTATCTAGTAGTAATAAAACTAATGTACTATATCCATCTAGTTATAATAGCATTGTCTAGTATTAAATTTTGTAGTACCAAATCTAGTACACTAGATTTATTATCTAGTATTAAAAGTATGAATGATATAGTATTAACTTTAGTAGTAATAACTGTAGTGTACTAGATGTATTATCTAGTGTGTGTAGTATAGTAGTGTATAGTAGCAGTCATAAAGTGAACACAGGTAGACAGGGGCAGAGGTATAAACAAGTAAAACTAGAAAAGAAAGACTATGTATACATAAAATATTCTACATAAACAGAGCTGTACTTGTTTGTACTTTATTTTTTTTACTGGATTACATGACTTTCCACGTGCTGAATCTCTGTAGCTCTGGCTCGACTCCTCGGCCTTTTCCAGTCACGACCAGTAGATGCCTCATCCTTTTCTCCAACTTGTTATCTGGATCTGGAGCTGCAGTCTGAAGACCATGGCCTCCTCGGAGCAGTCCGAGCAGCACACACAGGTATTCCAGACACTCGGCGGAACTGTCAGAGCTCATTTACACAAACTGCTACGGGCTGCAGTCTGATTTAACAAGCACAGGTGATCTGTCAGCTGTCTGTCGTTGTGGAGAAAAGTTTTATCTCCACTGACCCCAGCTAGCTGTCTGTCTGAGCACTGCAGGCCACACGGGGCTACTGCCTGTCAACACACGCTTTAACCAGCAACACAGCACTTTAACCTGTTGAACTAGACCATGCTGAGTTATTCTGGTGTGTAAGGTGAAGACGAAGCTCCTTCTCTCTGCAGCACAGAAAGCTAACGAGCTAAGCTAGCTGAGCCCTAGTGCAGGGTCGAGCTCTGAGTTAGCCAACACGCTAGTGTGTACACAGGTGAACCCTGTCCTGTGCCCCACTCTGCAGGACGAGTGCAGGAGAAAAATAAAATATGACTAATGTCTCTTTGTGTTGTGAAGCTTGCCTGAGGGCTGTCTCAGTAGCAATTTCTGACCATATGTGTATTTGTGTGTGTATATATACAAAAACATTAATTTATAGTGTATATATTACTAGGGCTGTAACGATACACCAAACCCACGATTCGGTTCGTATCACGATTTTTGACCCACGATTCGGTTCTAATCACGATTCTTCTTTTTTTTTTGGAGGAGAGGGGGGAAAAGAAAGATTTTGAGGGAAAAAAAACTCACTCAAAACACAACAAAACTCTTACAAACTCCACAGCAGTTTTTTTTTATCACAACCGCTTTGTATAGACACTTACAAAGCGAAGTGTCATTATTTCCCTTTACTTACATTCGAAGGAATTCAGCTTGGACACGTGCGCCTCCCCAGTGCATCTCTTCGGATCGTCGCTCCTACTTCACCTTGAAATACTTATTTGCTGGACAATTATCCCCATCAGATGTCCTCAAATATCCTAAACTGTCCTGAATTTGGTCTTCTGTGTGTGTTTTTTTTTCCTTTGTTTGAGCCTAAAAAATCGTTCCAGAGACTCAAACGCACACGAGGCGCTGCGAGCACTCAACTGACCTTAGAGCAATCTCGGCTAATTTATACACACATCACACACGGTTGGAAAGCTGTGGGAATTGGCTACAAGGCTATAAATGTAAATTACGGCTACATGATAAGTGGACCGAGCAATTGTCCGTCAAAGCTGGACCGCCTCAAGAGTTGCGGAGTGGCAGATTAAGTGTACTTGCTTCAAATGTGTACATGATTTCCACATGAATTAAGTACATTACAGCAGCACTCTTTTGACCTTCACAAAGTGGCAAGATGTTATTCAAAATATTTAACTTTAAACATCAGATTTTTTAATAAAGAACTGTAGGTTTAAAGGAAGATGTGCAAAACACAAGCCTGTAGTAGTTTTTTAGAAAAAGAGGATGAAATAAAGTACTTTGTAAAATGCTGCACTGCATTAACAGTATTTTTTCCATTATAAAATATGGCCGAAATTGTGACATTTCTATTTATCAACAGCTTCTGTTCTGCTGTTGCCTCTCGTTGCTCTAGAATTGAAGTTGTCAGTCATATCTGTGCCTTTCCTCGCTCTACACAGTTTACATTCCTCATCTTTTACACCTGGTTTGTATTGAAGTAAAGTAAAGTGGCCCCTTATAGTCACGCATAGACACACCACACCACAGCACACAGTGTGAACAAAGTGAAATTCTTTCTTTGCCTTTATCCCATTCACAAGTGAGGCAGGGGCCTGCAACCAACGAGGGGTGCCTGGGGAGCAGTGTATGTGGGACGGTACCTTGCTCAAAGGTACCTCAGTGATGACACTAGCAGTTGAGGGATTCAATCCCATGGCTTGAGCACATTTAACCTTGATTGGAATCTCATGACTCGGCACATTGAACCTTGATCAGAATCCTGTTGCTCGACACATTTAACTTTGATCAGAATTCTGTGACTCGCCTCATTTATCCTTGAGTGGAATCAAGTGGCTCACCTCATCCTCGATTGGAATCCTGGGGCTCATCTCATTTAACCTTGATCTGGAATCTTTTGGCTTGACACATTTAATGTCGATCAGAATCTTGTGGCTCCTGCACATCTAACCTTGATTGGGATTCCATGATTTGTGCACATTTAACCTTGATCAGAATCCTGTGACTCATGCACATTTAACCTTGATCGAATCGCGTTACTCGGGCAAATTTAACCTTGATTGGAATCCCATGGCTCATCACATTTAAACTTGTGATAATCTTGGAGTGGTGGTGGCCTAGTAGTAGGATACTTGCTTCTGGACCAAGAGGTCATGGGTTCGAATCCTACCTCCAGCACACCACCACTGGGCAAGACCCTTAACCCCAAGTTGCTCCAGGGAGACTGTCCCCTGTATTAGAATGGAAGTCGCTTTGCATAAAAAGCGTCTGCTAAATGCCATAAATGTAAATGTAGCTCAAGCACATTTCACAGTGAATAGAATCTGCCATTTGAAACGGGTACATAGCTGTGTACCTGTGTTTCACACTGCCTTGAACATGGAATACAAAGTGAGTTGCATGGACAAAGCTGGTAATGGTTGATTCCAGTCACTGTTAAATGTTCTTCAGCTTTGTACCTTTGTAGCATATTTTCTGCCAATGAACGTGGTGCATCTTATTCTCTCAGTGCGGTGCTGAAATCAGAGGTTCACATCAAAAGCATTGTGAGCTGAATCATGGATGCCAAACTGTAAAATGTAGTTATAGTTTAGAATTGCTACATCACTAATACCTATATAACACGTTAATAAATACTTTAGTATTATGTTTAACGTTTAAACAAGCATAATACTTCATAATAATTGGTCTTTGCTATATTAGAATAATAATTTCTGAGACCCATGTTATCTGTCTGAGACACAGTGCATGGACATTTTCCCTTTAATATGAACAATCTGTAATGGAGACAGTGTGGTATGGTGTCTGAATGCGGGCTAAGGCTACAGGCCAGATTTTTTTTTTTTTTTTATCGCCAGAGCCTTAGAGTAACATGACAAGGGCGAAATTATGAAGAGCATAATCAGTTCACCTGAGATTTACAGTCCAGAGATGTTATTTGGATGTCTGCTGTACTGATTTTTTGGCAGTGACTGGGATTTTATTACCTGATTAAGCCCTTTGGACAGGCATGGATCACTGACAGCGGAAACAATGAACAAATTACTGTTGTTCCATTTTATTGTTAACCTAATAAAAATAGTGTGCTAGGCCTCTACATCCTGTGTTTAGTTTCGAACTGGCAGCTGATCTTTGGCAGCCATCCTTTCCTTTTCCAATACACCTCTAATGATGTTAGAATGGGTCACGGGAGCCTAACCCCTGCTTTAATGTACCATACAAATTTAAAAGAAGGATTATTGTGCTTTTTTGCCATATGGTTGGCTACTGACCCTACTACTACAGCCTTGAGATCTCATGTTGTCTTCATGTATTTGTTTGTTAGATGGATTTCATTGTGCCTTTATATATTGTTGTTTTTATACTGTTGTACTTGAGAGACACGATCGACTGGAATCAAATGCCTTGCATGTGTTCACTCACATACTGGGCCAATAAATGCGATTCTGATTCAGATTCAGATTTCACACAGTTTTCTTGCCGAGTTCTTGGAAATGGGGTTATCTAGCTAGCTATTCTGACTTAGTTAAGTATCTTCCTAATATTTTCTCAAATGTGAAAATGACCATAATACAACCACAGGCTGCAGGTTTATAAGGCCTATTCGGTGACTCCAAAAAGTTGTTTTAAAAAAATATACAGTTCTAGTGTATCATCTAATGCCCCGGTGGCCAACCCACGGCTCCCAAGCCGCATGTGGCTCTTTGGTTCGTTTCATGCAGCTCTTATGTTGATATCAAAGTTTGTGTTTGTGTGTGTTTTTTTTTAATGTGCCTGTTCGCTTCGCTTGAGTTCAATACTAGAGCTGTAATATTCGGATCCTTTTTAGGATTTGGCTCCCTTTGAGTCACTCACTAAACTGATCCGGGTGTGAGTCACTTGAGTCAGTATTGCCCAATCGACAGCTGTGAATCAACTGAAGTGTTTGAATCGTCTTTTAAAAGAAAGTAAAATACCTTGTGATGAGAATGAATGACTTTCAAATAAAACAAGACAATAAGACAAGGCGATTCAGCTGTATTTGAGTGGTGGATTCACTCATTACTGTCGTTCAGGGAGCTCTATCCCACTCGTGTGAGTGATAAACCCGTTCTCTGAGCGATTCTGATTCGGTTGCATGTTTTCGGCTGTGGAGGAAGTTAACAGGAGGACTCACTGACTCGTGCTTTAGAAGCGCTAACCTGCTCTCTGAGCAATTCAGATTCGGCTTGTGGTTTTAGTACTGTAGGAGTCCATTTCTGTCATTATCATGTTGGTGTATGACATTTACAACAAATCTGGCTGAGCAGAAGTGTGTGTGTGTGTCTGTGTGTGTGAGGAAGGGATGGGTGATGTTCATGTGTGCCCATGTGTATGCTGTGGCTCTTTGCGGTAACACAGTAAAAAATGTGGCTCTTGGTCTCTGACTAGTTGGCCACCCGTGATCTAATGGTGGAGTCTGATACTCAGTTGTCCAGATTGCTTTCTCTTTATAATTACCACTTGAAGGGATGTCTATATCGAGCAGTATTGGAGGGGAGTTTTTAGAGAGCACGGTTGAGTGTATTGTGCAGTAAACACCTCTAGGTGGAGTTATAATGCAAGTCTGGTGTTTTCTTTGCAGAGCGGATCTCCAGTCAGAGAAGATGTTCCACCCCGGGAAGCGCTGGTAAGCTGATTTTCTACCCAGACTAAACCCCTCAACCAACAAAGAATGCTTCCATCAAATGCATGGTTGATGACTTATAGTTCTCAGTGATTACACAAACATCACACTTTACATTCAGGAAAAAATATATTTGAAAATACGTCTGCAGGTTCTATAGTAATTGATAGTTTGGGATGTTTGGACCTCTTTGAGTACAGTGTGGTTTCTTTATTATTGTCATCAGGTGAGCATCCTGACTGTTATTAAGAAAACAGCACCTTAAAAAAAGGCAAACAGGCCATTATATACAGTTTTATAACAGTACTGTAGTTATGTTTAATATATATAAGTCAAGGGTGTGTGTGTGTGGATGATATGAAATATATTTATTTTCTCATTTACTGCAGGAGTTGAGTGTGGAAAATCAAACCACAGCCGTCTGTCTGAACATTTTCTTTGAGCATCAGTGCAATATTTTGTACAAGTTTATAACAATAATGACTTATTATTTATTTTTGCATTTCATGAGCTTAGAGTAATCAGCCTTATCCTAGCTGTTTCCACCTTTTCTTGACTGGCCCGTACATGAAGTGCTGCCCTCTCTGTGTTTTTCTTTGTCACTTAAATACTTGCCTATGAAATGTTTGTAACCTCCCGATGATTCTTTCCTGAATTGTTCCTTTTTGTTTAATGTGATTTCACGGCATATATGGTATCAAACTGAGCTCAAAGCGCTCTCCTCAAAAGCGGAAAAAATGTGGATTATTAAGGCTCCTCGATCTCCTTACCAGTCGACAAGTCGCTTTTTCCCCCTCCTTTTCTCTTTTTGATGAGCTGCTCTTTCCCAGTTAAGTGGATTATTACAGTGCTGGATAATTCATGTCACAAGGCATTATTTGGATGAGGTGAATAATTGAAATCTGTGTCTGAAAGGATTTGATGTGGATGAGAGGAAGGGGACTGGTGGCAGGGTTGGAGGGAGTTGCAGGCAGGCTCTGGGCGGGTGTGCCGGGGTGTCAGGCTGGGGACAGCACTCATGCTAACAGGTTCTGACTCACCTCGCCGGATGGGCGGCCCTCACTCCTCAGTGGCAGGAAGCCCTGGCCGTCTGAGGCGTAGCAGGTTTGGACCTGCGCTCTGCTCTGGGCTGTCAATCAAACCCAGCACCAGTCCCATTCAAGCTTGAATGAAGCTCGCCTCCAGGGGCTAGCGTCCCCACCCAGCTCACTCTGTGTAGTTTGCATCCCCCCTCCCTCTTTCCCTCTATCTCTCTCTCCCTCTCTCTCTTCTCTGTCTCTGTCTCTCTGTCTCTTTCTGTCTCTCTCTCTCGTTGCATTCTTAGCCTCACTAAAACTGTTGATCCGACTGCATCAATTTTGGAAATGATCACTTCTAATTAAGACTGGAGAGGCACATGCAGGGTGTTGTGAAGCAAAATAATCCTCAAAGAACACATTTTGTTCAGATTTACAGTTATTTTAGCATTATTAACATTACATATAATAACTTGGTAGGTTCAGTGTTGTTTTTAGAGTGTAATCAAAATGCCTTTATTTGCATTGATTTCTATGGTGAACCATTTAATTCTGGATAAATCTCAAATTTTGGATTATGTGGAAATTAAAATTTTTTTTTGGAATTCCACTTTAGTAATGTGATTAATGAACATGTTATTATTGTCAATAATAAATATAACTGCCATACTTGTTTTGGCAAGTGTTTTATACTTTAAATTGCACTAAATTCAGGTAAACAGAGCTGATTTTGTACCATGAAGAGGTCCATGCAGTTAGTAAGTGTTTTTCAGATACAGATGATTTCCATTATAAACTTAGAAAGCATAGTGGAATAAAATATTAGGCTAACAATAAAATATAGTCATGTTGCCCAGCCCTGCTGTGGGTTAAGTATTTCTCCCGAAGGCCGTTTTCAGCTGTATTTACTTCAGTATTTCTGTTGTGTGGTAACTGTGGTTATGCTGCAGGGTTGTGTTGAGCGGACTCTCAGGCTTTACCCAGCATGCTGGGTTTGCTCTGTGTGCCCCAAATATCACTGGCCTCCTGTTGAAAGAGCCAGGGATGCAGAAGCCGAGGGAGGAGGTAAAAAGGAGGAGAGAAAAAAAGAGAAAGTTGTCAGAAGAACATGCCGGTCTCGCTGCGACTTCAAAAGCTCCCCTTCCCCAGGATATTAAGCGACTGATGAAAAATTTAGTGAGCGTTAAATAAGGCGCTTTGAAGTGATCTGTTTTGGCTCAGCAGTCTCCGAATTTCCGGAGCCCCTGTGCTATCACCACCATGTTGGGGGAAAAAGAAACCCCACAAAGCCCAGGAATCGGGGGCAGCCTGACAAGATGCCAACATTAACATTACAGCCAGTGGCTCAGGCCTTAGGGCTGGGTTGATTGGTGGTCTTTTTCTCTCATGCCATTTTTTTTCTTCTCTTTTCTCCCTTTTCCTCCCACTTTGCTGTCACCCCTTGCCCTCCAGTTATGGTAGACATCTGTTGCTCATATGTTAGTTTTGAAAATGAGCTTTCAGTTCAGTGGGGACTTGTGGAACACAGTAGTTCCAGGCAGGAGGCGCTGCTCGGGATAAAGGTGACCTCAGTCACATTTTCCTACTGGAAAGGCTGAAGTGTTCTTGAAAAAACCATTTGATTTTGTGATTTCAGTCGACTTGCTCTGCCCACAGTCCTTTGATTGAAAATTGTGTTATTAATTTTGTTATAAATAAAATGGCATTGGAATGTTTATTATGGTCAAATAAATACAATGAATACTTGTCAATTTAACAAAATAATGTTTTCAAGTGATATTTGTTTCATAAACATGGTTTGTGCTCAAGCTAACATCTGCATGGTGGCAAAATGGCCTTTTTCAGTGTGCCTAAAAACATTTCATTTAAGGTAGACACTCAACATTATGAAGCAAATCTGAATTTTATAGGTCAGTTCTGGGGATACTGATTATGAAGCCCTGAAATGAATTGTTCCAAGTTTCAGGTGTGGTAACCGATAATAAATCCAAAGCACTCACACATTGGTCATTTGGTGGAGGCAATTTAGAGCTTTTTTGCTTTTTTTCCCTTTTGCTCATTACTTTCTCTAATTGTGATTGTAATCCATTACTGTGGCAGCGTGCAGTAAAAGGGCACTTACGGTTGGTATGGGGGCTCAAACCCCTTAGATATTTCAAGATTATTGGAGAGGATGGTCACTTGGAGGCTGTGAGAAGTTCAGCTAATTGAGGCACATCTTAAACGTCTCTGGGTTTAGCTTCGTTAAAGTTAGAGATGTTTATTAAATCATGAAAAAAACCAAATGTAATTCAGGGAGTGCAGTGTGATTTCTGGATTTAACATTAAGATCATTTGCTGGTTACAGCCCATTATGCTTTTATCTTATTTTCTTTGTGTGTGTGTATGTTTTTTTTAATTATATATATATATAGTGTAAACATTGTCGAGTTCGATCATTGGTGATGCTAAGAATCCAAGGGTGCTCAATTGGCTTTGGTCATTCTGGGTGCATTTTAAATGTGGCATTAGTGTTTTACTGGAACATTTTACATGTTACAAGTTGTTCTTAGGCATAAATACCTAAAAATGAAATATCTTTATACATATTGTATCACGTTCGGGATCTGTATTTAGTACATGTTTACATTGTGTGTACCATCCTGGGAACCCACCCCTGGGATGTAAACATTGCCAGTTACATCCTAATGTCTGTGTCATTCGAGCTGGGTGGCCCGAGAGTTTGATTAAGTGGGTCCTCTGACCTGTTTAGTGATAGGGAAGACACTCTCATATTTTGGACTGTATTGCCATAACCTTTATTTATAATATTTTGCACACCAGTGAAGAAAGTTCTGTATGGCTCTTGAAGCTCCACTCTTAAAGAAGGCTATGCAAGTGTGTGTGTCTTGAACAGGCAACGGACTGCAGAACGGTCCACATTTGGTCAAACCGAGTGCTTGTTGACCAAAGCTCCAGCAGTGTGTGAGAGGAGGGAGCTCAGTGTAATGATGTGTTGTGGAGAGTGGCACTTGCACGTCCTGAGCTGTTGGAGTTTGTGGTTAATGACACAGGAAGGGCCTGCTGCTTTATTGTTTCTCTGTTGAACTGAAACCCCAGACCCCCCACCCTACCTTGCTGTAGCATCCTTGGAGGGCTTTGTATGAATTCTCACTGTCATACCCAAGGACGAGTGGCGCGGGGTCAGCTAATTGCTTTTATGATTATGATTTCACGTCAGATTTATCGTGCGTGCTCGGAGTGCTTCTTGAGGTCTGCTGCGGATGCCAGCTTCTGAAAATGAGTTTACAGCTCCGGGCTCGCTCGGGCCTCTTGTTTTAGCACAGGTCGCTCTTTTTGACTCATTACACATTACTGATTGGAGGTGAATCACTCTGCTTTTTCCTGTAAAAGCTTTGCTCCCTCGCCAGACTTCCCCCCTGAGGCGCCTTTTTTCTTTTTCTTTTTTTTTTCTTTTCTTTTTTTGCAGAATCCCCTCTTGAACTTCATGTTTGTTTACTGGTATGAAATGCTCGTGGCATGATTGAGGGATGACACAAACCAGAATTCTCAGTAGTTTCCCGTTTGAACTGTGAAATGGCATGTCTCTAAAACCCCACATCTTTCCTCTGACTCTCTGATGCTGAATTATTTGGACTCTTTCATATTTTCCAGAATGGTAAACTCCTCTCTTTTTTTTCTTTTGCTCTTGATGACTGTTTTTTGCTGCTCTTTGAAAAGGATGAGTAGATAGAGATGAGTGGAGCCCAGATTTCATTATTTTGTGGTTTTGGTCTTCTGTGCGCTGCTGGACCAGATCATTGGAACTGGTTCCCGAGGGGCCAAATTCATCAGATTTATGACCGGACATCTCCCCACATGAAAAGCCCATTTCTTTCTTTTTTTCCTCCCCTTCATATGCTCAATTTTCATTTAAAATCGGTACTTGGGCTTTTTCTTCATATACTGAATGTCTGTTGACATACTTCTCATCACAAAACACAGTCTTTGAAAGCCTTTAGTTCATTATAACAAATTAACACTTTTAACACCTTATCCTGACCTACTTCTTTCTCTAGCCAAGACTTGACTATTTGGTTATTAGGTTAAAGAATGTATTTGTCATCTGTACTGATTTAAAGTACTGTGCAAAAGTCTTAGGCACCTCTGAAAATTGTTTGAATCTGTTTATATCAGCAGTGGGTTTCTTTCTGCCAGCAAAAACACAAGTGAACATTAGAATAA
>JBBJLS010000134.1:27038139-27054854 GCA_037577275.1 Bryconaethiops microstoma | reverse complement strand
ATTTATTGTAATATTAATGTTTTAACACTACTGTCCAGTAGTAAACAGGTTTTAAGTATAATTTTCCCAGGTGCCTACAACTTTTGCACAGTACTGTATGTAAGTATGAATGTAATTCTATGCTGTAAGAATAAGGATCATTAGCTAGTTTTGCCTAGTTTGGTCTTGGTTGATTGTTTTATGCCATAAAAATACCTTGGTTATCATCTTTGACTTGTACACCGAAAAGTGTAAACCGTACAGGTGTTAAGTGTAATCAGGTTAGTGGAAGCCTCATTGTTTGCTAGTTTTTCCTTGTGCTGGCTAATACATTATTCATTTCTTTCTTTTTCAGTTCCTAGCTGTTCAGCTTTCACAAAAGAAATTAATGTCCTGCTACACTGAGAAGTCAGCCAGCGTAACTTGTCAGAAGTTGTCTTAAACTTGCTGAAGGAGCTGTCCTTGCTGTGCGGGGTTATCTGCTGACTGCAGATTTCTGGCCAGTGCGTGGCCTGCAACATGTGACGTTTTAATAGAATGGTTGTATCCCTGTGGGAAAGTACAATTAGATTTGTCAGATGAGTCAAAAATGATCAACAGGAGAAGGTCCTGGGGATGAGTCAAAGACCACTGGCTCCTCTACTTCTGCCTGAGTCACCAGTGAATAGTAAATGTTCGGACCATCTCTATCAACCGCTCTGATCTAATCAGGACATGATTGTTCCTTGTATTAGTCCTTAATCTACAGTTTTCATAGCAATGACAAAGTGTACATTAGAAATCATATTACTTGGCCATTTGCAGCATTTGGGTTTTCTCTATGTTGCCTCACTCAGTTTTATCCAGTTGTAACTAGACAATGTACGAGAACAGTGCCTGAAGTAAGGGGAAGATTTCCAGAGTATAGGTAACAGGAGAGAACAGAAATCAGATTTTTCTAGTAATACAAAATAAGATGAAGCAATTCCCCTGCAAGCTGCGGAAGGACTACAAGCTTTTAAACAGGTCAAGTTGGTTTCAAGAGCCCCTTGTAGGACAGGACCTGCCATTTGACTGACATTCATAATGACCAATCACAGAATGTTCAGCATGATTTATGCTTAACAAAAGCAAACTTGCTTTCAATAAAGCAACCAGCAAATACACAAGCATGTCTCGTTTAAATTTTGCAGTGGACTAATAACAAGTGAATTAATATGTCAACAGCCAGATCCTGTTTAAATTGTCAGTGAGATGTGAGAGTCTGAGAGCTGTCATGATATTGATATCCAGTTTACATCACACAGTGCACTTGTGTAGGCGGAGTGTTTGAGACTGAAACTTACTAATTTACAATAAAAAGCTCTGCCTCTAACCCCGGCTGCTTTTGACAGACAGCACTTTTTTGTAGTTATGCAGTAAATGGTAATTATGACTAGTACATTTTTGGATACTCACGCAACCCTTTTAATAAACTATAGTCACTCAGAACACTACTTAAAGTACACACTATTTGTTGCTCAGCGTCAGTCACGTTAATATTGGTCAACGTGTTCATAATTAGGGCTTATTTACTTGATTAAACTTGATTACTAGTTTTAAAAAAAACATCACTGGTTAAAATTTACATTCCTGATTAATCGGAAATGATTGACAATTTGCATGATGTGTATTTTAAATTCTCCACAGTAAAAAACAGCCTGATGGATATACCTGTTTTAGGGGTGTAACGGGTCGAAATGATGAATTGGTGCGTCAGTACGATGCTTTCTTCAATACATCAAAGATCAGAAGTGCCTGAAAATCTGCTTTATATTATGTAATTGTTTGCATGTTCAGATAATTTAACATTATAAAAGTACAATAATTAAGAGTAATGCACTTAACCACAAGATATGTTAGCCCTAAGCTAATATACACTTAGGAGCAGGGTGCTTTTCCTCCCTGCTCGCAATTTTGAGGAAAAGAGAGAGAAACTGATATTTTCCTTAAAAAGGGATGTTTTGCTTTAATCATTTTTGTTTTACTTCATACAATATAAACAGTATTAAACTGAGTACTTTATTAGCTCCAGTGCTTTTAATGCATTGTTCACTGCATGTGTGTAATGAATTTAGGGGCTTATGTTGATATGGTGGGTTATATTGTTGCACGAAAAACCATTTATCAGAATCAGAATCAGAAAACTTCATTGATCCTGGAGGAAATTGCTTATATATGCATTTTCTGTGAGATAATGTTCTTATATGTTTGAATAAGTAGTTTTTAAAGGCGTCTTAGTTTATCTGTTTTAAAACTATTTCAGAAGTTTTATGCATGGTTTACTATCGTTTACCTAAATATATTATTATTGTTCATTTTTTTAAAACCATAATTGCACATCAAATTAATAAACATCTTAGTTCTTTCAATAATAACAGACAAATTTAATTGCATTTTGCAAAATTCCACTGTCGTTTGTTGGTGAATATTTTAGAAGCTCTGTTTGTATTGCAGCTTCTTGGGAACTGTTTTATTTTCGTCACTTGCCTTCCAGTGTCCATAATACACCAGCCACTTTTAAGGCAGCCTTTATTTGACGTCTGTGATTAAGCCGAATACAATAAAATTTAATTTGTACTTGGGACTTTATTTGTAGAAATTTGGCCAATGCGTTCATTCGAGCGGATTGGTGAGTGCAGATCTATAATTTCCGATTTGCCGTAGCTGTGTCATTATACGTTTGCCTGAGAGATGATAGAAATATGACATAGTTTTAATTACAGTTTGGCCGTTGCTTTTAAAGTGTCTGGGAAGGAAACTTGGCCATTGAGACCGTCTTTGTAATTACTTGTGTTTGAATTGAGGTTTTCCTGCTCGCCTTATTTGTATGTTGGAGGAAGCTTTAAGAAGAACAGAGGAGGCAAAGCGAGAGCGAGAGAGACGGAGAGAAAGAGAGAGGAGACTAGAAGTCTCAACCTGCCTGTCCCCCTGTCAGGCACACACACTCATACACACGTCCCTCCAATGTCACTTTCAAGGCGTAATTACCCCAAGTTGTGTTGATTAGTGTAAGAAGCAATTATGCCAGTTTTTCCGCCGCAAATGAGGAGACGTGATGGCCCCTTGATTGACAGGAAACATCCCTGCTTTAATAAGTAAATGACTATGGTAATGCAGGTACTGAGACCCTTTGATATGTCAGCATCTTTTTCGTTTCGGGCCCTGTCCCTCTGATTTTAATGAACAGGAGGCTGATTGAAGCCCTGTGTTTTTTCGACTGGTGCAGCCTGTCACTGGGAGGCCTGTATATAACGCGGCGAGCGTTTCACACCGAAAAGACCCCGTCCCTCGCGGTGACTTCTGGAACCTTTTGATCAAATGAATGAGAGGAAAACGGTCTCCTCGGTACAGTGCGAATGCCTGAATTTCCTCGTTGTGTCACTTTAAAGCACGCAGTAGTTTTTCTGAAGTCTGGAAATCAGAGAAAAATGATTTGTAATTGACACATTGGGAATGTTCTTTATCGGCCTGCGCAGTACGTTATTAGCTGTTAATTCATCTGCCAACTCCCCTGCAGCGCCAGTTATTTGTTTAAATGGGGGGATTCCCATGGTGCATTTGTAACTACGCTGCTGAAAACGCTGCTCTCTATAATTATTTAACATTACACGCTGGCTTATAGTGGTTATCGGGTGAGGGGTATTAGCATGGGACGAGGCAAGAGTTGTTTAAACATGAATGAGGCTCCTGGTCGATGCCTTGCGAGGGAGTTTGCTATGGTTTAGTCTTTTGAATGCGAGAATAGTTCATGCTTATCACATGCCCTTGCAGTGAGGGGCAAAGTGTTGTTGGGACAGTGAAGTGACATTAGTTATTTTGGGGTGTTTTTGTGTAATTTGTGTTTTAAGATATTTTATCACTATAAACTATGCAGAGTAATTTAAATATATACATGTGTGTGCGCGTGTATATAAATTAATTCATGTAAGTGGTTGAAAACATGAAAACAAGTAAATATTAAAACGGCAAGTAAAATGTCAGAATATGTGTTCACCTGTCTTACCGCTACCTTTACAACTAAATGATCAAATTATATATAGACTTTTTATGTTTGGAGCTCACCGTAAATCCTAAACCACATCCACAAGCCTGTGCTGTCATAATGAAGAGCTGAATGCAGTTTGAATGGATTAAGAGAAGTTTTGGAACATATTTAAGGAAAAGATTTGGGCAACTGCTGACTCCAAAGAAAATACTGCTGTGACCAAAAGAAAATATTGGTCTTTATTTCTTTGTCATGCTTACTTCTCAATGAAGCATAGTGTGCTTTTTGAAGAGTGATTCTGTGGCTCCCTGAAAGTGAGGATGAAGTTTAATTCAATTAAGCTTCTTTCTGCAGTGCATTCAATTAAAATAATTAAAACCAAAAAGATCTTGTGGTTCTTTGTGTTCAGTTTAGTAGATTTCTTTCCTGTCTGGGGCGATTATCTCGGTGACTCATAAAAGATGTTTTTGAATTCACAATATGTCGAAGTACTGCTTGGATTAGATCATAAATAGACTGCACTGCTACCCCCTCTCTTTTTACACTGAAGTACACCAGGCCCATGTGTGTGTTGCTGCATAAATATAATAGGATCATTTGCACCAGCACTCACAATCCTCCCTGTAATTTATATGGATTGAATGAGTGCTGCATTGTGGAAAAGCATGGGTGGACCAAATGCTCATTTGTCACCTCTAATAAATGTTGGAATGTAAATTATGAAGTTATGCTTCAGATGTAAATGCACTTTATTTCAGTCTCTTAATGCGAAGGCCCTTCGCCAGAACATTAAGAGAATGTGCTGGTGAGGGAGGAGGGGGGGGGGACATAAAAATTCAGTCTGTTTTTATAATCAATAATAAGCACAAAAGAGTTGAGATGAGGGAGCATTATAAAATATCTGAAGCTAGTTCATAAATTATTGCAGCAAAACTGGCTTGTACACAAAAAATGTAAATACATTAATGTTATTAATAATATAGTGACTAATAGTTCTATCAAGACTGTAATAGCAGTTTAATGAAATATGACAGCAAGAATATATTACGGTTTCGCTCTAAAATGAGAGCTCACAGGACATTCATCAGTGCCTTTTCAAACATAATATTCTGATTTTGTTCAACTAATTGCTTCTGTTTTTTTTTTTTACTCCCCCACCATGTCTTCTTTTGTGAAAGAAAAATGTATAATGGATATTAATTAATAATTGTCATTCTTTTTTTAGTTTGATGAAAAGTAATGAGAGGAAAACGCTAATGGGGTTCATGTTTCTGTGTGGCACAGAGAGATTATGGTTTTATCAGACCAATCAGAAAAATGAACAGCCGTAGGTCAATTCCACATACAAGAACTGTCACTTAAAACCCGTGATAACATCTTAGAAAAATTCTTGGAGAAAAGAGATAAAGTGTTTAAACGACCCATATCGCGGAAAGCCAAATTTCCTGTAATGCAGTGTGGACACGTTGTGAAAGTCAAAATGCACCAGTCCTTACTGTCCAAAAAAGGAGAATACGCCGGAAAAACAACCTGTTTTTAATATTTTTTGATGTTACATAAAGCAAAGCATTTACATACATGTCCACCAATTCAACCTACAACTCCACCATTTCACATTAAAGTTTTTAGAAGTATATTGGCCTGGACTTCTTGTTGAATGAGGATCAATGCAAGGCAGCCAATCAAAACAGTCCTCATTTACATACATTAGTAAAGGCCCAGAAGCAAAAACAGGCTGTTTAATTCTAAGCCATAAAATGAGGTTGGAAAATTAGTCATGCAGAAATGAATTATGACTGTTTTTGGTGCATAATACCACATAAATGTGATAAGTGGTCAACAGGGAAAACATTGAAGTACACTGGGGTGGGATAGGGTTACTTGGAATAAGGAATATGTGGGCTCGGGGAAGGGAGGTTGGACTGAGATGGACCGACTGCTTTGGTCCATTTTTTGGGCCACAAATAGTTTTTTGGCCCACAAACAGTTTTTCTTTAACATTTGGGCAGTAAAATAATATTACTGGTGATTTTGGCATGTGAATTTTGTGCATTAGATATTTATCTATTTAGTTAAACAGTTAAACAGAATTTCTCCCAAAGGTGTCTTTGCTGTACTTCTTCCAGTGTGACGTATTTGATAGCTTCTCCAACACTGGTGTCTATCAGCCAGATTTGGTTTAATAAATTGAAATGATTAATATATATATTAGAAGTCTCTGGAGATGCCTGGCAGACATGGATCTTTGAGAGTTCTCTTTCTCCCTGTGTCCTCTGCAGCCTCACACTCCTCCTATGATTTTCTGTAACTGTTTGATGTCACAAATTCCACCGTGACTAATAGAGAAAAATGGGCAGACGGTGCAATTCGCCTTGTACACAGTCTCTCTCGGATTCCAGCCGTTGGTAGTCATTTTCCCTTTACATGTTGTATTTATGTAGCTATTATGCTTGGAAGTTGCTGTTTTTTACATCTCGCTCTGCTTTCAGGCATATTGTAAAAACGCAGGCAGTGCTTCTCGTTGGTTCTGACTCACAACCTGCAAGAAGTGTTTTCTCTGTTCGAGTAGTGGAACATACCATCGCCCCCTCTTACTGATCTGATTTCTCTCTCATCAATGCCTGTCTGGTATCAGTTCAATAAGGAACATATCTTTTCATTTCCAGTAACAGAACAGTTCTGAGTTTTATGGGATGGTTGGCAACTCTGCGGATGAAGTAAATGGCGTTTGTTGCTTTTGTGCTGTCTCTTCCTACATTAGTAAAAATAAGTTAAAAAGTTTAGTTCGCTTACATGGTCACCAAACAATGAACAATCCATTATTCAATAAAAGTCAAATCATCTATGTAAAGCAAAATGCTAGATGCTGCTCTGACTAAGAGTTTAGTAGACGCTTTTATCCAAAGCGACTTTCATTCCCTAACTACAGGGGACAGTCTCCCTGGAGCAACTTGGGGTTAAGGGTCTTGCTCAGGAACCCAGTGGTGGTGCTGAAGGTAGGATTCAAACCCACGACCTCTTGGTCCAGAGGCAAGTATCCTGCCACTAGGCCACCACCACCCCTTTCTTGGCCTTCAAGAAAACTACACACCACAGAAAATGAGAACACAAGTTCAGATGATAATGACTCATCTATGGTAAGGAAGATGGGCAACTGGTGTTGAAGATACAGGAATGTGAAATTTAACCTGTTCTGTATGTTTAGGTCTATAGTCTGCTTGTTTAACTTAACATTAGTGCTGCCTGAAACTGTACATACTTAATTCTAGATAACTGATGTTAAAATGGCTCTTAGAGGATAAAGACTCATATCTGAGAGAGCAAAAGTGACATGAAACACTTTTCTGAAATTTTCCTTTCTGTCAGCGCTGCTTATCAGTGAACTCTCACACAAGCAATCAGCGAGTGTAAAATTAGAGTATGTAATTTTTTGACTCTTTACTAGATAGAATTCTGAAACTGTCATAACTATAAAATATTGTCATAAATTTGAAAAGAAAAAATTGTCAAATACGTGTATGTAAAGATATCACATTGTGATAGTATTGGTACATACTTGCAAATATGATACTGCTTGTGATGTACTAATAAAAAACAGCGTATGTGATTGGTCAGGGTGGTCACAACATGCAGTGAAAAATTAATGACTGCTTTGAAGTGTCATTTGCATATTGTAGCCCTCCAATATCAAGATCGCGTTAAAAAAGCAGATGGGTAAATTTTCCCCTTTCCACCTGCTGGTGCCTTGTGTATGAGCACTAGAGGTTTCTGGAGACAGCTCCTCCCCCTTGGTCTTTGCATTGCCACCCTCATGCCACAGCTCCGAACACCGGTTTCAGCCTGGGCTTAAGGCCTCAAAGACCTAACCCTTTAACTCCAGATGTTAAGACCTCACTCTACATCCTCAAATCCTCAGGACTTAACCAGTATCTCCAGCCGCTTCTTCCTAGCACTGTCTTTCAGGCCTCACCCTGTATTTCCAAATTCTCAGGCCCAGTCTGTAACTGTGTGCTTTATGAGGCTTGCAAGAAAACAGTCATTGCATGGACATGCTTATATAAAAATCGCTGTTGCCTCTGGGCTTCAATAACTGTTGATGAGTACTTTCCCCCGAGTATTGACTTAGTCAGTGTCTCACTGTTTCTGATTCTGTTGATGGCAGAACTATATCTCTAAGTAAGCTTCTTCACTTTCCTGGCATGAGTCCGCCAGAGAATACCTACATTAACAAACCCCACCCTGTTAGGATGCCTAGTTCCTACCAGTTATCAGCACAATGTCAAAAGGCTGCTGTTTATGCTGTCCATTTAGTTGTTACTGCTGTATCAAAATTGAGCACTCCAAGTTTTAAATAGCACTAGGTATGATGCTTGGACATGGATAAATCTCTGAATTTCACGGGGAGTGTACACAACGCTGTCCACATAGTTTGTCACAGGCATGCCTGTAGAGAGCAAGGTCACTGTATTCAAAAGCATATTTAGCAGTAATCCTAATCTAAGCATCAGATCAGTAATCACAATCATCACATAACCTTAATGCTTATTGCAAACTAACAAGCAAGAGAAATAAACATCAAAACTCTATTGAGGGTTTAGTGGCCCCTCAGCATTCAGTTCATATCACTCTGCCAGGTCTGCACAATAAAGCATTTGTTAGACATTATCCTAATTTTGGCCTTTATAATAATATCACATGAGGTTACAATGTTCAAAAGAGTCTAATCAATCTTAGTATTGTGCTATGATCACACTGACTAGAATGCGCGTTTCTGTGGGTGTTCTGATTAATTAAATTATTGATGTCATCAGAGAAATTTATTTTGGTCAAAATATCTTGTCACCAAAGGATTTTTAAAGCCTTTTCACCATCGCAGTATGTAAAGATACAGCAGTATTTCCCAGTACAAGTGCAGTATCGGCTGATGTAGAGTATCGATCCAATACAAGTGTTTCATAGATTCTTAACATAAATACAGTTAATTGCAGTTTTGACAGATGGTTGTATTTTTCGAGCATCGAAGTTAACAGCAAGCTATGTGACTGAATTATTTAAGTAAGTCAAAAATAGTTCTCTAGACACAGCTGATTAATAAAGCACACGTTTGTGTCCAATTGGCTGATGTTAAAGGAGACTTGCTGAATGGGTAGGTCACCAATCGGTTCATAATTTGAATTAATTCCAATTCATAATTTATTTTGTTCTTATTTTGAAAATAGTTCTGATTTCTGTTTTTGAAATTGTTTAATAATAAAATAACTTTATAGTTGGTTAAAGTTTTTCCAAGAACTTAGCTGAAGTGTGCCTCAGAAACCGAGGAGCGTAAAAAAGCTGGACCATTACGCCCCAAATCACTAGTAATATGCCCCATTACAACTTCAATACTGGTATTTTATTGTTCGCGTCGTGCAGCCCAAGCCTCAATAGTTCTTTATGAATGGTTTGTGAAGCATAGATGTTCTTGCAGTTCAATTGGGTTCAGATCATAAGTGCCTGTGTCCTCAGGAGAATCCACACATGCTGTTTACCCACGTTGTGCACTTTATGCAGCTGGCCCTGGCTTTAAATGCAGACCTGCCACTTTACACACAGCACCCCCGGTGTATTCAGCTCATGTTGCCTGACCTGGCTCTTTTGTCTGCACTGACCTAGCGTAACTCTCTTTTCTAATTTACCACTTATATGTGACGAACCCTTCCCTCCCTATTTCTGTCACTTTTTTCCCTTTCTGGCCATGAGTGCTTTTAGGTAAGAAGGAATGGATGCAGAAGAGCGGAGAGAAAAGAGAGTAGCTTTCTCCTGTGGGAACAAGCGGAGCAGCATTGTCATGTGTTTTTCTCCATCAAGGTCGGGAGAAAATGTCAGAGCAGGTGTGTGTCTGTCAGGGAGTGACCTGCCAGTGCAACCCCTGAGCTCTGCGCACCATGCTGTGACATTGTAGCAGTGCACACGCACACAAACACATATGACATCATCACCCCTGTTCCCCATAAAAACCAAAAAGATCCCTCACTGGACCTGATGTTCACAATCTGTTTCTAACACACATGAGTATGCAACAGTCACTCAAATTAATTTTATACAAAACACCTAACTTCCCTCAATCTTCTCAAACCATTAAGGTGGTGCAGACTTGCGGATATGGTTTAGGACTCAATATGACTTTGAGCTATAAAATTGAACAAAACCAAACTGTCGTAGGCAGCCATTTCAGACAACACTGACGCTAGTGTCACAAAACAAAAAAACAAATTAGCGTAAATTAGAAGACTGCATCCTGAACCACATCCACAAGTCTGCCAACTTATTGAAGATCTGGATGCAGTTTGAGAGGGTTGAGAGAGGTTTGGGTGATGTATTTTTACAGAAACTATTTGGGATACGTGAGTGACTAGTTCTAGGGTTTATTAGAAGTATTAGTCTCTCAGCTGCAGTTCTAAACTAAAAAAGCAAAATTTTGACACATTTTAAGCTTGCCTGAAGTGTGTTGAGCATTTTTTGAGCAGTGGTGAGTTTGTGCACCAGGGTCAGCTGTTGACTAGAGGAAAGTGGATGCTCTCGTCTTCCAGATACTATCAGTATTGTCACAATAATATACAGAAAATAAACAGTGAGTGTATTACAGCTGTGTAAATACCAGTTTATCCCATCATGACATTTTCTGCTGCTCAACACAAGCTTTTAGTATGAAAGCAAGGTACTGTAAAACTGTCTGTGATGGTCCGTCTTTGTTAATGCATGCAAGTGCACTCATTGTCGGGTTCAGATTTTAATTTAATGACACCGGATGGTCTCAAATCCGCCAATACAGTCTTCAGTTTCATGTCTGTGCGGACCCTTAGTACACTGCACTCCGCAACAGCCCTTGTAATTTTTTCAGACTGTTTTGTCTGTGTTCTCTCTAAGAACAGGTTGTATTGGTTAGCTCATTCCACTCGACAAACATTACTTTGATTCTTTAGTGCACTTGTTCACCATGAAGTGCTGTTTATACGAACGCTATGATTTTAATGCAGTGGCCTTAGCGGCAAATAGAATGCATTAATTGTGACCTTTCAGGATCAGTTAATTGCCGAGGCCAAAACCGTGATTGTGATTGCTGTATGATTAATTGTATAGGTTGTCCATTAGCATATACGGTCTAGCTGTAGTCCTGATGTGTATCTGGAGGTGGAAAGTGGGTTGGGCAGCAACATTGCACTTTGTGCATGCTTTGGGCAGGTATGTGGTAAAACATGTAGATAAATTTGGGTTCAGCCTTGTGGATTCGATGATTCCTGCAGTAGATATGTGTTTCCCAGAATCTGTAGGTACAGTTGAGTAACAGCACATTTCGGTCTGAGTCAACAGTCATAAATCACTGGTTCACCTCCTAGATGTTATGAACTCTTTCGTTTTGCTGAAAAGGGAATGAAACAAAGCAGCGAGCTCCGAGTGATGCAGCCCAAGTGACTCGCTGTGTGTAACCCTTTCAGATAGGTCGCTGATATTCTGAACAGATGGTTTTCGTGTCATCGGTTACTCTGAATCGGTGAAGGTGGTTTTCATTCCGTCTCAGCCCTGCACTATCCCCCAATCATGTGGCTCTGATTGTGGTTCGAGTATCTCTTTAAATGTGAGGTCCATTGTCTTCGCTGCTGTCTAATCAGTCTTGACAGCTCTGACTAACAGAAAAAGCCTGGCAGGCCTGACAGTTCATCCTCATGTGTTATGCTACAGTACCACTTTAGAACAGTAGATGGTGATATTTATCTTCACAGTCTCCGGTGTAGAAGACTGCCAGAGCACTTTTCCTCGTTGTCACTCTCTTTTCTCTCACTTTCTCGTCTCTTGCTTTCTTTTCCCCTCAACATTTCTTTTCCATTCTTCCCTCTCTTACTTTAACTTTCTATCTTACTTAGTTTCACAAGCATAGTTTTCACTTTAGTTTCTTGCTCGCACCTTCTTTTACTTACTCTGCCTCAGTCTGTCTCTCATGTGCCCACACTCTCTCTCTCTCACACACACACACACACAAACACACACACACAAACAGACACACACATAAAATGGTGGGGGTTGGGGGGGGGGGGGTGTCAGCCAGCAAGAGGGTCATGCCACCAATTCCTAGCCTTTTGAAAGCTGCAAAATTGTTGATCCAAAACGCATGATTAGCTTCCTCCCCTATTGAATGCGAGCAGTCCTGAGATGATAATGTCACCAGAATGTCACAATCTGTCTGCTACTGGTGTGGCCATCCGCTGCAAGTGTCACATTGTGCTTACGCCCAATCAATTGTTCACTGGCAAGTACATCTCCCTTTAATTGTTGCTGCACTGTACATCTATTAGCCATTTTGGTGATGGAGAAGCAGCTGTGTGTGCTCAGCCTGCTACTGGTATTCCCAGCATTGTGTGTTTTGTGTGTGTGGGTGTATGTAGGCCTTGCTCTGTGACGACCTTAAGAGCATGCTTGCATGGATCGGTGGGTGTGAGAAGCCTGTCACTGTAGTAGTTGAAGTCAACAGCGAGGTTTTTCAGCACCTATCCATGAGCGCAGCTTGAATGCACGGCATTGTTGCCATTAGTGCTGTTTTCATTTGGCTTCAATCAGCTAATTGGATATGAAGGGTGGTAGTCCCTTCTGTGGAAATGAAGGGCAAGGATCCATTGGCACTACAAGATTGCCTTTGTGTTTATCTGTGTGCCTCATCAATGCTGTTACATCGTGGCATTGTAGTATTGTATGTCATTGTTCATTTTTATGTTGGCACAAGGACGCTATTCCAATCAGTCACAACATTAAAACCAATGACAGGTGAATTGAATAACGTGATAGTTAATGTGCTGGAAGCAGGAAAAATGGACAAGCGTAAGGATCTGAGCGAATTTGATGAGGGTCTACTTCTGATGGCTAAAAGAAGTATTTCTAAAACTGGGTTTTCCCGGTGATTAGTACCTACCAGTAGTGGTCCAAGGAAGGACAACGGGTGAACCAGTGACAGGGCACCATGGGCAGACAGATTTTGGGCTGAAATCCTGTGGTATTTAGTGGAATTAATTGTGCCATTGATTTCTGTAAGCCACTGGACCACCAGCACTGGACATCAGGTGCTTTATTTGTTTGCACTCCCTTTTTAGCCAAACGCGATGATGGTGTGCATGACTTCAGTTGTTGTCTTATCGGACCACATTTCACTGTTTGTTGTGTCCGAGACACCTGTAGACACGGCCAGCATTCAAACATCTGGAAGATGCAAGGAACAATAAGATATGAGGTTTCTTCCTTCAGCTGAGGGAGTTTTTCTTCGCTTCTGTCGCCTTTGGCTTACTCACTAGGAGCTCGGACCTGGACTTTGTGAAGCTGCTTTGTGACAACCTGGTTGTAAAAAGTGATATATATATTAAAATGAATTAAATTGAATTGAATATGAAAAACTGAGCCAATACGAATATAATAGGTTCACAGTGGAAAAATAAGTAAAACATTGGTTTTAAAAGCAAATCCTTTCATCATTTAGATTGTAACAGCGACTTTGTGAAACAGGTAAAATACCGAAAGAAGAAACGGAGTAGCTGAAGTAGGTGTTTCATCTAAATAGGGATTTCCTTTATTGACATCTGAGAGTAAGGGGTTGTTCCAGTGACATTTGCAGAGTAAAGGCACCTCATTTTGTGGTTTGCTTTTACAAAAGCTTTGTTTATAGAACACATCCAAAAAATGTTCTGGTCATGGAGGTGGCATGACAGAAGATTTTGAAATTTAAAAACGTCTGAAACGGCAGTTTGGTTTCTCTTTGTTTCTTTTACCATCCTTCCTCACTGTGTGTGGGGCAGTCATGCGTTCTCTTCCTGGCAAATCACATGAGTTAACAGCTCTTTGGTTCTATCCTTGTTCATGGATGAGAAAGGATTTTACTTGTGTGTAGCCTTATATTTATACCCCAGGTAATGAGAGATGGTCATAGGTTTGATTTAAAATATTTTTAGTATTTCTAATAATTTAGGTTTACATGTTTTTGAAGGAATACACTACACTATATATGTGTGTGAGTGTGTGTGTGTGGCTTTGCGTGTACATGCGTGAACCCTTCTCATTTGCTGTTCTGAGAGATGTGTGGACTGTCACACCGAATGTCATCATTGACTGTAAAAGTAGTGGAGAAAAAAAGAAAAGCCTCAAATTACAGGAAAGCAGCACTGCATTAAAGAACAAAGGAGATCGATGGCAGTACATTAAACTTTATGCGATTGGGTGGGTGGGTGTGGGGGGGGAATCAACTAATTAAAATTGATTACTCTTGCTTTGTAAAAGTGTTTCTGAATTAAATTATTGTATGAAAACATTTTGACCAATTGAGGAGCTGAGGAAGTATCCATTACTGGATTGCTGCTGGAGTATTTGTGGTGAGCTGGCCTGAGTAGTTTGTTGTGCTTGCCGTGGCTTTTTATGAAGCCTGAGTGCCACTGTTTCATCTGTGATCACCTTTACCTCCCTCTATGTCACCGTGGGCCTGTCCGTTTTGGCCTTTTACTTGAATTAAAAGGTATTTGTGAAGAATGCCTGCCCTTTTTGTCTCTGCAAAAGTGACGTTTGGCCTGGGCGATTAGAGATTTATTTGTCTTTCGCTTTATGAATGCGCTGCGGTTCGGTCTGAATGACCCCTTGGCTTTCAGGCCAGTTTCAGTAAACTCTATTAATACTGTTTCTTCAGACTTGGACTGAATGAAAACTTAGCCATGAGAATAAATAGTCCAAGTGTTAGTTTTGTGTGGTCAAATTACTTTTCACTCTTTGAAACTATCACTGGTGTTAACAGGTTTTTTTTATTTTTATAAAGGAGTTTTGTAATTGCTTTTTCTATAACCCCTGCCTCAGAAGAGCCATGTGCGCCTCTCTTCACCAGCTTTCCATTAATTATGTATATCTTTCCCCCGATTATGAGCACCTTTGCACAGATGGCAGGCTGATTCTGGTGTTCAGGGCCTGCATGCTCTAAGTTAACTTACTAAAGAAGCTACACTTTTATTGCATTTCAGTTTTGTTTTTTTGAGGTTCAATTATGATGTTTGTGTGTTACCGTGCCTTTAAGACTGATGTATGTAAATGATCTCTGTTCTGATTGGGAACCCCCGTGTTCAAAGGACGGATAGAAACATGGCTATAACTTCAGCCTGCGTGATTCTAAACTATTCAAGGCTGGATAGGCGGATGTGTGTAAATATGTTGGGGGTTTTTTTTTGGTTTTTTTTTACCTCAAAAATACAATTAAGTCAAAACTGCCTGTCTTTGTAGCTTATATTTTTATATATGAACTGTGAAGCAAATGGTGCGTTTTGACACTAACAATGTTTGCATGTTACACAAGTCTCTTTAAAAAAAAAAAAAAAAAAAAAAAATATTTTCTGCGTGACCTTTAAATGAAAAAGCTGACTGAATGGCACATTTGAATGCTTTACAGAAAAAAAAAGGACAGAAATGTGCTTTTGAAGATTCTGTTGTTTTACTATAGGAATGTAATGGGTCATATCGCCTGTCTGTAATCAGTTAGGCCAGCATTACAGTGTGTGTGTGGATCCCAGCACACACCAGGTCAACCACATGGCATATTTTGTTGTTTGTTTTGCACAGAGTGAGTGTGAGACGTTTGGTTGAAAAGGGGGCACCGGATGTGCAAGAGGTCCACTCAGTTTCTCTGACTCTCTTTCTCTCTCTTTTTTTTTTGTCTCCCTCTCTCTCATACACACACCACACACACTAGGAGAAATTGCATAATGCACTGTTGCCTGAAGGGCTGAAATAGTCGCATATGCAGGGCCATGTGTTATTTTTAAACCTTTGCAAAGCACACATCAATGAAGTTTTCCATTCTGCATTTTGTTCATAGAAATGTTCATTCTGACCTTTAGTCACAGAAGTTCAGCGCATTCAATACAAAAGGGCCACCGACGTGATTTGAATATCCACGTTCTCATCTGCTGAAGCTTACAAGCTCGATACACACCCAGTAGACGGAAAAAAATGTGTGACCTACGTAACCATCGGTGATGGATATTTTTTTTCTTTAAATATCTACGTCCTGAATGTGACCTTCTAAAAGTCGGTGTGCACTAGAGGGAGCGTGGGGGAGATTTTAGTAGCTGCCTCTTAAATAAGGTATTGTAACAAAAGGCAAAATTTGGAAAAACCTAATAAAAAATATTGTAAAATGTGAGTGTGGAGGTGATAATAGTATGTTGCTAAACCTAGCAATAGTTTATTCTGTACAAATCAGAGGGTTGCTACCCTCTTTTTCCTTGTCTCTCGTTTACACACACTTACGGACACATCCACTTACTCTCTCTCACACACACACACACACACACAGTCTCACACAGACTCTCAGCCAGGTGTCATTTCTCTTCAGTGTTCCCA
This sequence comes from Bryconaethiops microstoma, assembly GCA_037577275.1. Lineage (NCBI taxonomy): Eukaryota > Metazoa > Chordata > Actinopteri > Characiformes > Alestidae > Bryconaethiops > Bryconaethiops microstoma. The sequence continues at coordinate 27,038,476 of JBBJLS010000134.1, read as the reverse complement.
AGAGGGCCTCCATGCCTGCTAAAGGTCAGTTTAACTGGAAAAGATGTCATAATTAGAAGGACATTTGGAGATGTTCTTTTAAATGATTAAAAACACCATTTAGTGCATCAGCCAGTTAGGAGATAGAAGGAATGTATAATTACATCAAAATCCCATTCCATTTTTTTTTTTCAAGGATTTTGAATGAGGGGCTAGACTGAGAGCATCCTAGACAGCATCTCTGTTATCTGTGAGAGCAGTTAATTAATATTGAAAGTCAGCTATCCTCTCTCTCTCTGCAGTGTCTCTCCCTCTCTCTCTCTGCAGTGTCTCTCTCTCTCTCTCTCTCTCTCTCTCT